>SKCR01033763.1:0-189629 GCA_019454045.1 Zanthoxylum bungeanum
TTGATTTAATGTATTTGGTCTAATTTGTCCAATTTGTGGAAATTGAAAAATTAGGGTTCATGACTAATTCCAAATTTGGGGGTTTTCATATATGTTGTGTATTTATGTGTGTATATGATTCATATAAAGTTCATGTTGATTGGATATCATTTGGATGTGTCTTGAAGTATGAAAGTGCCAAATGCACAAAATGGAACCTAAATGGTGCTCTCGGCCAAGACTTGGTTTTTGGGGATTTTGGTTGCTTTGTGTTTAATGTTTTGAACATCATAAGTTCATCTTGGAAATGATTTAGAATCATTTAAAATTGATTAGATCAATTTCGGACTAAAATGGACAAAAAATACAAAGCAAGGGTATTTCGGTAAATTCACTTAAAATGTTTTATTGAATTTTATTTCATAATTTGATTATTGGAATATTAAATAAATATGTTTATTTAATTAATCCGAGAAAAATTTTTGAAATCTGAAAATCGGATTTTCACCGCTTCCGCTGCGTTACCGGATTCACCCCCTAAAAACCCCTACATAAGGCGCATATGAAAGAAATCAAAGCGGGCAAGGCACCGGCTCATGTATGTTGTTATAGAAATAAACATGTCTACTTCTAGTTTTAAAAATGGATTTTTGATTCTGGTTGTGGTACACATATATGTACTGATGTGCAGGATCTATAGATTAGCAGAGACTGACTTCGGGAGAGATAGACCTCCGAGTTGGAAATTGGACTAGAGTCGTCGTTTTGGCTGTGTTGGGACCTACATTTTGGAACTGACCTCAGGGCATGTACTAAATCTATCAGACTGTTATTATGTACATAGCTTGACTAGGAATATTATTTCTGTATCTTTATTAGCCCAATGTGGGCATACTTTTGTATTTAGAAACACTGGGTGTTTTATGTATAAAATGATATTGAGATATGTAGTGCTGATGTGAATAATGTTCTTATATTTTGAATATAAATCAATCTCAAACATATGTAACAAAAAAAAGGCTTAAATTAAGTAACAAAGATGAAACTTATATGTGGCATTGTCATCTATGACACATTAACAAGACTCGCATATCCACAATTTCGAAGAGTGGTTATTTGTACGGATTTGATCAAAATTCATATGACGTCTGCGAATCTTGTTTATTAGGTAAAATGCCTAAAACACCTTTTAGAGGTAAAGATGCACGTGCCACCAGAACTGTTAGAGACATATGCGGGCCCAGGTCTAGCCAGGCTAGAGGTGGATATGAATACTTTGTAACCTTTACGGATGATGCATCGCATTATGGCTATGTGTATCTTATGAGACACAAGTCGGAAACCTTTGAGAAATTCAAAAAGTTTCGACACGAAGTAGAAAAACAGACCGGAAAAAGTATTAAAACATTACGATCGGACCGTGGTGGAGAATACTTAAGCAACGAATTTCTTGATTACTTGAAAGAATATGGTATTCTTTCACAGTGGACTCCTCCTGGAACACCTCAATTAAACGGTGTGTCCGAACGAAAAAACCGAACTTTGTTGGACATGGTAAGGTCGATGATGAGTCGCACTGAGCTACCTATTTCCTTCTGGGGATATTCATTGAACAATGCAATACTTATTTTGAATAAGTTTCCGTCAAAGTCTGTTCAACAGACTCCATATGAAATATGGATAGGAAAGAAACCAAGTTTCTCATTCCTGAAGATTTGAGGTTGCTGGGCATATATTAAATGTTTGGATGGTACCAAACTAGAACCCAAGTCGGATAAATGTCTATTTGTAGGTTATCCTAAGGAAACCAAAAGATATTACTTCTACAACCCACAAGAGAACAAAGTATTTATTGCTCTACATGCGGTTTTCCTCGAGAATGAATTCCTAAATGCAGTGGTAAGTGGGAGGAAAGTAGAACTCGATGAAAATCAGAGTGATACTGTTCCTGGCACTGATTCCTTAATGGAACACGAACAGTTCATCAGGGATGAGACTGTACCACAATCTTCGAATACACAAGAACCGCGTAGGTCAGAGAGAGTCAGAAAACAACCTGAGAGGTATGGGTTTCTGATCTCACCTCATGTGGATATTAATCTTATTGAAGAAGACGAACCGGCTACGTATGAGGAAGCGATACAAGGTATCGACTCCAGTTTATGGCAAGATGCCATGAAATCCGAAATGAATTCCATGTATACCAACCGAGTTTGGACACTGGTTGATGCACCAGAAGGCGTAAAGCCTATTGGTAGCAAATGGGTCTTCAAGAAGAAGACCGACATGGATGGCAATATACAAACCTACAAAGCTAGACTTATAGCGAAAGGGTATCGTCAACGACATAGTGTCGATTATTATGAAAATTTTTCACATATTGGCATGATTATATACATTCGGATAATGCTTGTTATTGCTGCATATTTCGATTACGAAATATGGCAAATGGACGTCAAAATCACTTTCCTTAACAGAAAACTTTTGGAGGATGTTTATATGCAACAACCTGACAGTTTTGTCATGCCAAAACATGCAAACAAGGTTTGCAAGTTAAATCGATCCATTTATGGATTGAAGTAAGCATCGCGTTCTTGGAACCAACATTTTGATGAGATTATACAAGAATATGATTTCATTCAAAACGAGGATGATCCTTGTGTATATAAGAAGGTTAGTGGGAGCGCACTGACATTCATTGTCCTTTACGTTGATGATGTATTGCTTATTTGTAATGACATTCCCATTCTACAATCGGTGAAAGCTTGGCTTTCATTAAAATTCTCCATGAAAGATCTGGGAGAAGCAGTCTTTATTCTAGGAATAAAAATCTATCGGGATAGATCTAGAAAGCTTCTTAGACTCTCCCAGAGCACATATATTGATAAAATGTTGAAGATATTCAACATGGAACAGTCTAAGAGGGGACTGTTGCCAGTGTCATATGGCGTCACTCTATCTAAGGACATGTGTCCTAAAACTCAAGATGAGAGATAACATGAGTCGGATCCCATTCGCTTCTGCAGTCGGATCGATCATGTATCCCATGATATGTATGCGACTTGATGTCTCCTATGCTTTGAGCATGTGTAGTCGCTATCAGGGCGATCCAGGTGATGGTCATTGGGTTGCGGTTAAGAACATCCTTAAGTATCTTAGACGAATTAGGGATGCGTTATTAATCTATGGAGATGGAGAACTTGCAGTAACTGGGTTTAGCGACGCAAGTTTCCAAACTGATAAAGACGACTGTAAGTCGTAATCCGGGTACATATTTTGTTTGAACAATGGAGCAGTAAGCTGGAAATCTTCCAAGCAAGAGACTGTTGCCGATTCAACAACAGAAGCGAAATACATCGCTGCTGCTGAGGCAGCAAAAGAGGCAGTTTGGATCCGTAAATTTCTAATTGGATTAGGAGTAGTTCCGTTAGCAGCTGAGCCCGTTCATTTGTATTATGAAAATAACGGGGCTATAGCACAGGCTAAGGAACCGCGATCTCATCAACAATCCAAGCATGTTCTTCGACGTTTCCATCTGATTCATGAGATCATACATCGTGGCGATGTGAAGATCAAGAAGGTCGCATCAAATGACAACATTGCAGATCCGCTGACGAAAGTTATTCCTCAGAAAAAGTCTTGTAAATAGGTACAAACGTAGTACTAGGTACTTACGTGTTCGGATAGTCCGACGACCGAATTTACTGCCAACATATCCGGGGATCTCATGGGTCGCTTCCCGAAGATTCACCGATGATGTATGACTCGCACTTTTATTAATCTGGGATTAATTAGATGAGAGAGAAAATTAATCTGGGATTAATTACGGAGATATTTTATCTGGGATGAAATATAATTAAAAGAGAGATAACGATTAATTTGGAATTAATCGATAAAATAATATATTCGATATATTATACGAAATTGGATTTCGACGCGGAATTGAAATTAGATTTTAATTCGGGCGAACAAGTTAATTTAGAATTAATTCGTTAGCGATGTGAATAGTGATTTCACTAGGCATAATCATTTAATTACGTCGCAACGGAAAATTCGTTAATTTGGAATTAGCGAACCCGAGCCCGGGATTGTTTGCGAGCGCAATCGCATTTCGAATTCGAGTGTGGCACGCAAGTCAAATCAAGCGTCAATTCGCTAGTCGCATCTAGCGTCACATCATTCGTCAATCAAGTGATAGATGTCTTTCACTTTGAGTGATTGACACCAGTCACTATTTATTGATTGATGGGAGTTGATGTTAGTGGTTGGAGCCTTAATGGCTTGACTTTTTGGAAAAGGCAAAATTGCATATTTTATTTTTTTTTTGAAAACAAATATCTATTACTATTTTTTGGTAACAACTATCTCTCTCTCTTCACTTTCTTTTCATCTCTCTCACGCCCATTTGGGCATTTTTCTTCTCCTCTGGTCTGCTCACTGCCGTGAGTTAAAGAGAAGTAAAAGTGTGATTTTGTTGCAAAATCAAGGTGCTAGCACACATTCGGAGTCGTCCGTAGGTGATGGGGAAACCCACCCTTGTGCATGGAATCATTTCACCAAAGCTTGGAGCTTGATGGAGATGGATTGAAGCTGAAAATGGAGAAGGAAAGCAGCTCAGTACCGTGACTTCTTGGAGAGCAGAAATGAATTTTTGTTCATCGTCGCAACACTCAACCGATCGATGTAAGTATTCCGCGACTTCCTTGATTGTATTCACATGTGTTTTTATGCTCTATATTCGATCCTCGGGACTGTAGAACTCCAACAAAAGGTGATAGAGAAACATTCCCATTGATTTTGGAATTCAAAGATAAAGTTTGGAGCTCAACATACAATCAAAGGAGAGCTTGGAGCACTTCTTAAAGGAGGGAAATTTTTTTTTGTTATCTCCACATCCATATTGCCGACCAATGTAAGTATTTTTTCCGCAATCTTACTTTGAGTATTCACACAATTTATGGTTAATAGATCCTTGGCATGTTATAGGAGAACCCAACAGTCATGTGAATGTATTGAATTTGTTTTGGGTGTTGGAACAATTGCCGAAAATTATTTCGAAGTTGAAATAAGCAAAAACAGTGAAAAATGGCATTACCGGGTGACTTTTGAGCAAACCGGGTGACAGCTGCCCAAACAGTGAATTTTTCACTGTTCGGGCAGCCCATGAACTGCCCTAATACTATTGGGGCTGACCTGGGCAGTCCTCATGTGTATTGGGTAGTCGGTTCGGTCAAAAACGCGTTTTATGCCATTTTGCGGAAAAACATTTTCGTAAAAGTTTCACGACGTTTCTTATTAAATATTGAATAATTCATTCGGTAATTTAACAAGTTATAAAATTACAATTTCGTCCGAACAGCGCTTCTGCCGCGCCCTTTGCCCGAAACCCCAACATATAACAAATTGTTGAAGGGAGATAATATATGTTGAGAAATGTTGATTTTATCTTTGAGATGAAGAGAGATAGAGAAATTGGATAAGTAAAGAAAATTGGTTGAGATGAGTTTGAGATATAAAGTTAAAGAGAGTTAGGGTTTTGTTGGGAAATGAACTCACTACAATAAAAATGCGGGAATAACTTTTTCCCTCTTTGTGTGATTAAAATGGATTATGTGTCACAAAATAAATTATCGGAAACTAAACAATCACAAATAAGGCAATAAATAAAAACAAGCAACCTTAAGATGAGACACCAAGATTTTTACGTGGAAAATCGAAGTCGGGAAAAACCACAGGATCGTAGTCTGATATAAACTTCCACTAGTAATTAATGGGATTACAACACAAGCTCTTCTCTATATAAAACTAGAGGCTCACAACATCAATAATCTCAACAATCTTGGCTCTCAATAATAATATATATTTATAAGTAGGTATCTCAAATATCTATAAAAGAGAGACTAAATCTGAAATCAACACCTATGAAAATGTAGAGTATGATGTCGGGAACTTACCCTCCGAATATGGGAGAAAACATAGTCAATTTCACCATATAAGCATCAAAGTGAAGTTTGAAACCCTAGCCCCAAAAACTTGAAGCTCTCGACACTGCTCTCTTCTCTGTTTTTGTTTACTACCTACATGTCTATACTTTTCAGACTTCACGCCAATTTGAAAAAGTCCAGTGAATTATTACAAAATTACATGGATAATATCATCCAAGTTCATAAGTTTATAATAAATGCATAACTTATAATTCTTTTGTGACTTGGGCTTATGTGCCCCTAATATGAGGTGGACCTAACAAATCTCCCCATCCAACTCATTTGGAGGGTTCCACCAAACCTGAAGCTTTTTATATTCTCCTTGGGTAATATATTTGTCATCATGTCTGACCTATTCTTAGTTGTATGAATATTCTCGAGTTGCAGCCGTTTCTTCTCAAGTATGTCTCGTATCCAATGTTTACCTCACATCAATGTGCTTGGATTTCGAATGATATGTAGAATTCTTTGCCAAATGAATGACACTCTGACCGTCACAATATACAACATAACTTTCTTGCTTTACACCCAACTCTTGTAGAAAATTCTTCATCCATAAAGTTGAAGGGGTTATATAGCGGAAATCCGGTAACGCAGCGGAACAGTGGAAAATCAAAATTTTCCGATTTCAAAAATTTTTCTCGGAATAATTAAATAAACTTATTTATTTAATTACCCAATTATCAAATTATGAAATATTACACAACAAATCATATTTTTGTGTAATTACCGAATTACCCATAAATATTACATTTTGTTCATTTTAATCTGAAATTATTCGAAACGAGTTTGGATGATTCTAAATCATTTCTAAGATGATTTTAACATGTCATACACATCAAAAATAAAATTGCAACATGAACCCCAAATTTTGCCCAAATTGCCGTGAGCCCCTATATGTGTCCAAAGTGTACATTTTGCATTTTTCAATGTTCAAAACACATCCAAATGAAATCCAATCAACATAATATTTTATATGTATCATATAGACATCCAAATACACAACATAAATGAAAAGCCCCAAATTTGGAAGTGGTCTCAAACCCTAATTTTTTAATTTCTTCAAATTAGACCAAATTTGTTAAATCCAATACTTCAATCATGTTTCTTCCATTACAATCAAGCCTCACCATAATCAAACAACTATAGAACAAATTTAGGTCATTTAAGAGGGGTCAATAACTCTAGAATGGCAACAAGTTTCTTAAACTTTCAAAAGAATGCTAGTTAACACCTTATAAGCATTCTATGATCTTATAGATGCTTTAACCCTATCCACAAACTTCCATCAAACAAAAACACCAAGAATAAAGAATAGAAAAACATGAGAACATCACAAGATGTATCCTAGAACATAAAGAACATTTTCCTCTCTAATAGTAAGTTGAGAAAACTCACTAAAAACCAAGCTTTCATTGATTTCTCCTTTTGTCTTTCTTTTTCTTCCTCAAGCTTCTTTTATTTTTCTTTCAATGGAGTTTTTAGATAAGATTTTGCTTAATAAAAAATATCCAACACTTAGCTATTTTTTTATGATGGCCGAAAATCAACAAAGAAAAATATGTAGGTATATTTTTCAATTTGTTTAATTAAAGCCCACTTGTCCACTTGCACTTTTGATATCATTAACACTTTAATGAATTCTTTAAAGTCAAGTAAAGCATATTTAGCTCATCTCACATTTATCATAACTTTAAGATATTTGTATTTCAATTAATTTAATCATTTAACAATTAAATAATTAATTAATTAATTAAATACAAATATATTAAATATATGTATTATATTTACATTAAATATTAAATACATATATATTTATTTTTTTAGTCAAATATCTCAATTTGACAATTAATTAATGTGTATTTGAATTAATCCATTATTAAATGCAAATACACAAAAAATTAGGAAATGACTATGGGGTCCCTACACATGTATTTTACGTTTAACATTTAAAAGACTTTATAAATAATCAATATTATTTATAAATGTTGTTCTAGTGCTCTACGAGTATATTTCATTAGTGAAACTCTCTAGATTCAGGCATAT
This sequence comes from Zanthoxylum bungeanum, assembly GCA_019454045.1. NCBI lineage: Eukaryota > Viridiplantae > Streptophyta > Magnoliopsida > Sapindales > Rutaceae > Zanthoxylum > Zanthoxylum bungeanum. Next base: position 8,010 of record SKCR01033763.1, read on the forward strand.
CCATCACGAAATCTAATTTCGTGTCCATAATTTATCCAACCGTAAATTATGACGATCACAGATAAACTCGCTGAATCATACATGTCGAGGTCATAGAAAATGTATAGTTCCTCTGTCACAGGTATCCGGATATATCCCAGAGATATAGATGTAAACGTCAAATCTCTGTTGGGATTATCCCGTCGACGTCTCTATTAGCAATCTTAAAAAGAACATTTAGAACTAACTTCTAAATTATACCACGGGCCCATGGTTTTTATCTGATTGCTAATCATATGGACTACCTATGCTCTGATACACAGAACTGACGGATCTTATCTCGATACACATAGGACACCCTGAGGATCTATCCACACCCAACGAACAGGCGAAGGTCTGATCTAAATAGATCGGTGACGTGACTGCCATCTAAGTGTGGAAGATATCTCATGTGCCCACAATGGTATCTCAAGTCAAAGAATCACAAGTGCTACTCAACCCGATAAGATTCTTATTGATGTTGGTGTACCATCCATTAAGAATCTTCGGTGAGTCTTTCAATGTTTATCCGCTATAAACACCTACACGTCTATACTAGTCTCCAAGACTTATGGTTCATTGAGAAACCATTGGAATCATATATTCCAGTATACAAAATGTACCGGTCTCAACGGGTTTACTTTACTGACCAAGTAGTGTAAACCTTGACCAGGAACTGTCTGAGAATGACAACGTCATGATACAATTCAATATCAGTTGCGTCGCTTTTGCAACAGCATCATGACTAGCCATTCTAAGGTCATTACGTCTTTACCATATTAAAAGATACATTATATTATAGAAACTATATATATTATTCATAATAATAACGTTTTACAATAGTATCATAAAAAAATATAATCGGGAATTGGCGCTCTGAGCACCAACCCAAACAAAAACTCCCACTTGCTCTAGTGCCAATAACGATTGTATCTAATACCCATTGACTCCACGTGTTTATCAAACAACTTCGGAGGTATGACCTTTATCAGCGGGTCTGTAATATTATCTTCACTCGGTACCTTGCACACGATAATATCCCATCGCGACACAATCTCTCGAATGATATGGTACTTGCGTTCCATATGCTTCGACTTCCGATGCACCCTCGGTTCCTTTGCTTGCGTATTGGCTCCAGTATTATCACAGTATAACGAAATCGTATTCTCGATACTTGGGACAACTCCCAGTTCTGTGACAAAATTATTTATCCACACAGCCTCTTTTGTAGCTTCAGAAGATGCAATATATTCCGCCTAAATGGTGGAATCTGATGTTGATCCTTGTTTGGAACTTTTCCAACTAACTGCACCTCCGTTAAGGGTAAATACGAATCCAGATGTAGACTTTCTATCATCGAGATTCAATTGGAAATCGGAATCCGTATACCTGTTAACTTGCAGTTCGTTTCCTCCATAATTATTAACTTATCCTTAGTACCTTTTAGATACTTCAGGAAATGTTTAATGGCCATCCAATGGTCATTACCTAGATTGGACTGATATCGACTAGTTACACTAACAGCGAAACTAATATCAAGCCTCGTACATAACATGGCATACATTATGCTACCCAAACATGAAGCATAAGGTTGATTAGACATTCTAACCTTCTCATCTTCTGTTTGTGGACTCATCTTCTTTGAAAGATGAATCCCATGTCTGAACGGTATGTTTGTTATCTTACAGTTACCAAAATTATACCGTTCCAAGATCTTATCTATGTATGTTGATTGGGATAACCCAATCAGCTTCCTTTGTCTATCTCTATAGAGTTTTATCCCTAAAACATAGGAAGCTTCTCCCAGGTCCTTCATAGAGAAATTCTTACAGAGGTACGCTTTGACGATTTGTAACATACCTAAATCATTCCCAATCATTAGAATGTCATCAACATATAGGACTAAAACTATGACCATGCTCTCATTGGCCTTCTCATACACACAGGATTCTTCCGAATTCTTGAGAAAACCAGACGATCTAATAATCTCATTGAATCGAAGATTCCAACTTCGTGAAGCTTGTTTAAGTCCATAAATGGACTTCTTAAGCTTACACACCATACCCGAGTTTTCGCTGGAACGCAAAACCTTCCGGCTATTCCATATAGATTTCTTCATCAAGAAATCCATTTAGAAAGGCCGTTTTGACATCCATTTGTCAAATCTCGTAGTCATGATATGTAGCTATAGAAAGCAAAATCCGAATAGACTTATGCATTGCTACTGGTGAAAAAGTTTCATCGTAGTCGACGCCAGGTCGCTGCGTGTAACCTTTTGCTGCCAGTTGGGCCTTGTATGTTTCAACCTTATCGTCAGGCCCGCGCTTCCTCTTGTAAACCCATTTACAACCGATATGAACAATTCCTTCGGGAAGCGTAACTAAGTCCCAAACTTGATTCTCATGCATTGAGTCTAACTCGGATTTCATAGCACTTTGCCATTTCACGGAGTCGATGTCCAACATCGATTCTCTATAGATGAAAGGATCAGTCTTTTCTACTAAGAGAACATCTAAACTCTTTTCTTGTATCAAATACAAGCGTTCAGGAGGTCTAGATACCCTTTCTAACCTACGAGTGTGTGTTGTTGAAAGTCCTTCATCTACTTGAACTTTAGGTTCCTCCGTTGGTTCGTTGTTTTCAGGTTGGACTTCATCAAGTTCAACCTGTCTATGATTTCCACCTTCTGACAAAAATTCTACTTCTAGAAATTTTGAGAAGCGAGCTACGAACACATTTCGATGCTCGGTATCATAGAATGGATATCCCCTCGTATTTGAAGGATATCCGATAAACCTAAACTTTTTCCCTCGAGGCGAAAACTTATATTGCTGAGTCACCCTGACATAGGCAGGACAACCCCAAACCTTAATGTAACTAAGATTTGGTCTCCTACCGAACCATATCTCATACGGTATCGTAGGAACAGCTTTTGAATGAATCTTATTCAAAAGATGTGTAGCTTTTAAAAGAGAGTAGACCCATAAGTAATAGGGCAAATCTGTGAAACTCAACATTGATCGGACCATATCTAATAAATTCTGATTTCTCCTCTCAGACACTCCATTATGTTGTGGAGTACCTGGAGGAGTATATTGAGCGAGAATCCCATTCTCCTTCATATAATCCATGAACTCACTACTCATATATTCACCGCCTCAATCAGATCGAAGGCATTTAATATATTGGCCAGTTTGTTTTTCTAGTTCATTTCGGAACTCCTTGAACTTTTCAAAGGTTTCCGATTTATGTCGCATCAAATAGACATAACCATACCGTGACAGATCATCGGTAAAGGTAACGAAGTACGAATAACCACTGTGAGCAGTCTGACTTAGTGGACCACATACATCAGAATGTACGAGTTCTAGTAAGTTAGTGGTACGGTGTCCAACACTAGAAAATAGGGCTTTGGTCATCTTACCCTGAATACACGATTCACAAGTTGGATAAGATTCAATGGTGAGATCTGGTATCAAACCATTCCTAACCAATTGGGTAAGGCGTTTAACGCCTATATGACCTAGTCGCATATGCCAAAGTTCAGTATTATTAATTACAAGTAAACAACGTTTATTAATTGCAGTGTTTAAAATATCTTTTGAAGTTTACAATGTATAATGACCATGCTTATTTGGACAATAAAGGATCTGAATATTACATTTATCATACAAATACAAAGAACAGTTCTTAATATTAATATGAAAGCCTTCTGTATCCAATACAAAAAGTGATATAATATTAGCTACACATCCAGGTATAAAATAACAGTCATTTAACAAAAGTGTCCCTTTCAGCAAAGGGATCTCGCATACTCCCACTGAAACTACATCCAGTTAGTCTCCACTCCCGAACCGCAACTGTATCTCTCCAGGCTTCAGTTTCCTACTTTCCTTCAGCACCTGCAACGAATTGCAAATGTGAATGGAACAAGCAGAATCTAAAATCCAGGTGGATGTAACGGCTTCACAAGCCAAAGATATATCAATAACTGGAAAAATAAATGTACCTGATGTCGATACTCTCTCCCTCCTCAGCTGGGCAATGTAGTCAGAACAGTTCCTTTTCCAATGCCCGACTTTGCTGCAATGATGGCATTTGTCTTCAGAAGCCCTCTTGGGCTTTGCTATATTTGCATGTGGTTGAGGACCGAGACCATTCTTCTTCTTTCCCTTTGACCAAGTCTGGGAAGAAGCAGAAAGTGAAGTAGGTCTAGGAGGGCGAGTCGGTACTCCCTTCTTGAGGTCTTTTTCCGCCGTGAGAAACATCCTATGTAGCTCTTAGTAGGTACAAATAATCCCGTTCATGTTGAAGTACATCACGAACTGGCAATAAGAAGCTGAGAGCGAACCAAGAATGACACTCCTACCAAAAATGTCATTCAGAATGAGATTATGTTGCCTCAGTTGATCGATCAAATCGATCATCTGAAGAACATGTGGGATAACAGCTTGCCCCTCATCCAACCGCGCATGGAACAATTCCATTGCGACCTTATGAACAACAACTTGTTCTTGGTTCTCAGACGATTGTATTAATCGAGTCATCATACTATATGCATCTGACATGCCATAGTATTATTTCTTAAGCCCTGGTGAAAGCGAACTTTAGATGTATGATTTAATTTTTAAATCATCATCCTTTTAAGCTTGGAAGACTTCGCGTTCTTCCAGTGTAGCATCCTCTGCCACAACAAGGGGCAGTGGACCCTCAAGAACATATCCCAACTTCTCAGAGTCGAGGACAATCCTCAAATCCAATTCCCAATCGGTGAAGTTATCAGCGCCTTTGAGTTTGTTTGCATCAAGCATACGCGCAAAGTGATTAGTGGATGGTGCCGCCATCACAAATCTATCATATAGATCACGAAAAATGGTTAGCATAAATTAAACAGTTTCATATAATATCCTAAGCATAAACTAGATCATGGATTTTTAATCTAAAAATGCCCTCCCACTAAATCATGCAATTCTGTAATCCCCAAACAGAATAAAAAGATTTAATAATTAAATTAAATACAAATAGTGAAAAGTGGATCCCGTGAATATATTTCAGCTCACAGTAGAGACACGTGTTGGGTTTCTAAGAACAATCCCAAGATCTAATAAGCATAAACATGTGTGAATACACAAAGGAATATAGCAGAAAATATACTCACAATGCTCGGTTGGATGTATATGAAATTTCAAAACTTTTACTCATTTGGAAGTGCTCCAAGCTCCTATTTGATTTGTATGTGAAGCTCTAAGCTTGAATGGCGAATTCCAAACTCAATGGGAAAGGTTTCCCTATCATCTTTGTATGATTCTTTTAAGTGGTAGCTTTGGAAGAAAATTGCAACAAAATTCTTCCTATTATTTCTTCTTGTTCTCGGCAATGGAGAGTAAAAAGAGAGGGAGAGCTTTCGGTTGGGAGAGAGAGATGGAGAAAGAATGAATTGTATCTTGTATATTTTTTGATTTTCCAAAAACCAAAAAAGATATACCAAATGTGTTAAGAGCAAAAATTCATTTAATGCTCTCAACCACCTCCATCACCAAAAAGTGACTTGACTCACATCATAAAAGTTGATGTGACTTCCATCACAAAAGTGACTAATGATGTGACTTTATGTGGGCCCCACTTGATTCAAAATCCGAGTAGGCCCGCAAACACATCATGGGCTCGGGTTCGTTAATTCAGAATTAACGAATTTTCCGTTGCGACTTAATTAAATCAAATTTAATTAAATAATTATGCCTAGCAAAATTACTATTAAAGTCGCTCGCGAATTAATTCTAAACTAATTCGTTCGCCCGAATTAAAATCCAATTTTAATTCTGTTATGAATCTAATTTCATTTAATATATCGAATATATTATTTATCGATTAATTCCGAATTAATCGTTCTCTCTTTCTATTAATTGAATTTTATCCCAGATAAAATCTTGCCGTAATTAATCCTAGATTAATTTTCTCTCTCTTATAATTAATCCAAGATTAATTATGTTAGAGTCATACGTCATCGGTGAATCTTCGGGAATGACCCATGAGATCCCTGGATATGTTGGCAGTAAATCCGGTCGTCGGACTATCCGAAAACGTGCGTACCCCGTACCATATTTTTACCGATTTGCAAGACATGGTTGGCTTCTAGCAAAGCACCGTGCCTACCCAATTCTCTAGAAATATTCTTCAAGGAATATATAATCTATAACAGGCGGAGTATATGTAGTATTGCGTATTGCGATCCAGTATCAGATGTCACATGCAAGGCTTGGGGCTGGAATAGTGTCTGCCCCGTACGAAGCATATATGAGATCACAAGAAACTAGTCTCTATAATCGGATAATCATGACCTTGTAATATTATCCCGATAGTTGCAACATAAAAGAGAACTAGTTCTGTATCCCTACGTGATCATCATCTCCATATGACTGAAATGATACTTCCGTCTTGACATCACACCCAATACACTACGATTCTCAATAAACCCAGAAGAGGCGTACACAAAACCTGTTAAAGTCCCGGACGACCAAAACCAAAGCGTATTGATTGTCGCAAGTACTAGCGATTCAAGTCTCAGGTTAAAACCAAATACACCTACACTGAATCGGATTCCCATAGACACATAGTCATACTACAAAAAACACATGGGAATCCGAGGGGTCTATCCAGAGTGAAGCTATTTCCGTACCATCGGAAAACACAACCTCCTATCACACTTCCATAAGTATCCAATACTTAAATATATGAGAACTATGTTGTTACGCTTCCGTAACATGCACAAGTGCAATACTAGTCTATTCTGCATTATCGATGTCCAGTCTCGATAATACTACAACTAGGTATATTTAATGATTAAACCTTTGTGAATTGATATTGTCTCTTATCTTATTAATCCAGAACTAATCAAATTACAAAATGATAAAATAGCAATTTCCATTGTCACAAAGTTAATTTGTACAAAAACCACAATATGTTTTACAAATAGTGACGCTATGGGTCATAATTGTCCAACAATCTCCCACTTGGTCTATAGCCAGTCACTCAAGCATCTAACACTTGAACTATGTACATGTACCATAATGTTTTTTACAAATAGTGACGCTATGGGTCATAATTGTTCAGCAATTTCGATGAGGAATAGCTTTCGTCAGCGGATCTGCAATGTTGTCCTGTGATGTGACCTTCTCGATCTTCACATCGCCACGATGTACGATCTCACGAATCAGATGGAAACGTCGAAGAACATGGTTAGATCATTGATGAGACCACGGTTCCTTACCCTGCGCTATAGCCCCGTTATTGTCACAATACAATGGAACGAGCTCAGCTGCTAATAGAATTACTCCTAATCCAATTAGGAATTTACCGATCCAAACAGCCTCTTTTGCTGCTTCAGCTGCAACAATATACTCCGCTTCTGTTTTTGAATCTGCAACAGTCTCTTGCTTGGAAGATTTCCAGCTTACTGTTTCGTTGTTCAAACAAAATATGTACCCAGATTGCGACTTACAGTCGTCTTTATCGGTTTGGAAACTTGCATCGGTAAACCCAGTTACCTCAAGTTCTCCATCTCCATAGATTAAGAAAGCATCCTTAGTTAGTCTAAGATACTTAAGGATATTCTTAACCGCCATCCAGTGACCATTACCTGGATCGGCCTGATAGCGACTACACATGCTCAAAGCATAGGAGACATCAGGTCGTGTACATACCATGGCATACATGATTGGTTAGACTGCCGAAGTGAACGGGATCCGACTCATGTTGTCTCTATCATCTTGAGTTTTAGGACACATGTCCTTAGATAGAGTGACACCATGTGACACTGGCAACAGTCCCCTCTTAGACTGTTCCATGTTGAATCTCTTCAACACTTTGTCAATATATGTGCTCTGGGAGAGTCCAAGCAGCTTTATAGATCTATCACGGTAGATCTTTATTCCCAGAATAAAGGCTGCTTCTCCCAAATCTTTCATTGTAGCATGGGAATGTCATTGCCAATTAGCAATACATCATCAACGTAAAGGATAATGAATGTCAGTGCACTCCCACTAACCTTCTTATATACACAAAGATAATCCTTGTTTTGAAAAAAATCATATTCTTTTATGATCTCATCAAAACGTTGGTTCGAAGAACGCGATGTTTGCTTCAATCCATAAATGGATCGATTTAACTTGCAAAACTTATTCACATGGTTTGGTACGACAAAACCATCAGGTTGTTGCATATAAACATCCTCCAAAAGGTTTCCGTTAAGGAAAGTGGTTTTTACATCCATCTGTCATATCTCGTAATAGATATACAACAATAGCAAGCATTATCCGAATGGATTTAATCATGGCAATAGGTGAAAAATTTCATTGTAATCGACACCATGTCGTTGCCGATACCCTTTCGCTACAAGCCTAGCTTTGTACGTTTGTATGTTGCCATCCATGTCGGTCTTCCTCTTGAAGACTCATTTGCAACCAATAGGCTTTACGCCTTCTGGTGCATCAACCAGTGTCCAAACTTGGTTGGTGTACATGGAATCCATTTCGGATTTCATGGCATCTTGCCATAAACCGGAGTCGATACCTTGTATCGCTTCCTTATACGTAGTCGGTTCATCTTCCTCAATAAGATTAATATCCACATGAGGTGAGATCAGAAACCCATACCTCTTAGGTTGTTTTATGACTCTCTCCGATCTACGCGGTTCTTGTGTAATCGAAGATTGTGGTACAGTCTCATCCCTGATGAACTGTTCATGTTCCGTTAAGGATTTTGTGCCAAGAACAGTATCACTCCGACTTTCATCGAGTTCTACTTTCCTCCCACTAACCACTGCATTTAGGAATTCCTTCTCAAGGAAAACCACATGTAGAGCAACAGATACTTTGTTCTCTTGTGGGTTGTAGAAGTAATATCCTTTGGTTTCCCTAGGATAACCTATAAATAGGCATTTATCCGATTTGGGTTCAAGTTTGGTACCATCCAAACGTTTAATGTATTCCCAGCAACCCCAAATCTTCAGGAATGAGAAACCCGGTTTCTTTCCTGTCCATATTTCATACGAAGTCTGTTGAACAGACTTTGACATAACCTTATTCAAAATAAGTATTGCACTGTTCAATGCATATCCCCATAAGGAAATAGGTAGCTCTGTGCGACTCATCATCGACCTTACCATGTCTAACAAAGTTCGGTTTCTCTGGTCGGACACACCGTTTAATTTCGGTGTTCCGGGAGGAGTGCACTGTGAAAGAATACCATACTCTTTCAAGTAATCAAGAAACTCATTGCTTAAGTATTCTCCACCACGGTCCGACCGTAGTGTTTTAATACTTTTACCGGTATGTTTTTCTACTTCGTGTCGAAACTCTTTGAATTTCTCAAAGGTTTCTGACTTGTGTCTCATAAGATACACATAACCATAACGTGATGCATCATCCGTAAAGGTTACGAAGTATTAATATCCACCTCTAGCCTGGCTAGACATGGGCCCACGTACATCACAATGAACGAGGGCTAACAGTTCGGTGGCACGAGAACCTTTACCGCTAACAGGTGTTTTAGGCATTTTGCCTAATAAATAAGATTCGTAGACGTCATATGAATTTGGAACAAATCCGTCCAAATATCCACTCTTCGAAAGTGTGGATATGCGAGTCTTGTTAATGTGTCCTAGACGACAATGCCACATATAAGTTTCATCTTTGTTACTTAGCTTGAGCCTTTTGTTTGTTACATTATATGTTTGAGATTGATTTATATTCAAAATATAAAGACCATTATTCACATCAGCACTTCATATCTCCATATCATTTTTATACATAAAACACCCAGTGTTTCAAATATAAAAGTATAGCTATATTGGGCCAATAAATATACATATATAATATTCCTAGTCAAACTAGGTACATAATAATAGTCTGAAAGATTTAGTACATGCCCTGATGGCAGTTCCAAAATATAAGTCCCAATGGCCAAAACGGCGACTCGAGTCCCATTTCCAACGCGGAGGTCAATCTCTCCTGAGGCCAGTCTCCTGCTAATCCGCAGATCCTGCACATCAGTACATATATGAGTACCACAACTAGAATAAAAAATCCAATTTTTAAAACTAGAAGTAGACATGTTTATTTCTATAACAAACATACATGAAGTTGGTGCCTTGCCCGCTTTGATTTCCTTCATATGCGCCTTATACTCACGGCAGTCACGCTTCCAGTGACCTCGTTTGCCACAGTGCAAGCATACATCTTGGGATTTGTCATTTTCCTTCCCAGAAGACTTTCACAATTTGGCCTTGCCCTTATTATTATTATTCTTCTTCTTCTTATTCTTCTTCACACCTCCAGTTGCCTTTGGCCAAGCCCTCGGAGACTGAGATGTTGAAGCGAAGTGCGCCTCGTGTTTTTTCCCTTCAATAGCTCTTTTTCTGCTTCACGCAGCATTGCCATCAACTCTCCAAGAGTATGGTCTTGGTTCATCATATTGTAGTTCATGATGAACCCGCTCCAGCTGTCAGGAAGAGACTGCAAAATCAAATCTATAGAAGTCTCAGCCTCAAAGGTTATGCCTAGCTGACCCAACTGTTCAATTTCAGCAATCATCTGTGTCACATGGTGCTCAACAGATGTACCCTCTGACATTCGAGAGCGAAAGAGATTTTTCTGCAATTCATACCTTTGCGATCTAAGGTTAGATCGATGAAGGTCCTTCAATTTTTCCATCATAGTATAGGGATCCAATCCCTTGTTTTGGCGATGAAATTGAGGGGTCATCGCAGCGAGCATGACGGATTAAGCAGTTGAGTTGTCATCACTATGATTCTTCCAAAGCTCAAGCTTAAGCGGCTGCTTATTTCCAGGCTTAGTCCCGAGAGGTCTCTCTATCGTATAGAGCATCCTCTCAGCTCCCAGGACAATCTGAGGTTCATATCCCAGTCAGGAAAGTTCGCGCCATTAAAGACATTTTCGCCCATGATAATGTCTTTAACCCCGATCTTTCTAGTCATCTTAATTGCAATAGTGAAACTATTCAATTAACGATATTTGGGTACAGTACAACTGTTACAAGAAAAATAATAAAATATTAGTCCAACTAATAAATATATAATTGACAAAATAATTTGAAATCGCGTATTGGCAAGTATTTGAACGAAATTGCAAATTCAATACTAGCCTCCCACTATTTTTCGACGAGCCTCTAACCCTCTGTTGAGTACTCGGGAAACCTAGTTTCCTAGTGGGATAGGATCCCGTTAAATAACACACACCTTGAATTTGGCCAACAAGCTGTATGATATTTACTAGGTAGATCTCTTAGATCAATTGGATCTCATCCAATTCCTAGATCCGGTAGGTGGACCTCCAAGTTCGAAACATATATACAATATATATGCCAATATATCCAATATAGTTTCCTAACATTTTCCTCTGAATCAACTAAGCCTTGGCTTTGGCTCAACAACTTAATGATTCCAGTTAAGCGGGACCCATTGGCTTTGGAAAGCTTCGTAATCGATGTCGATGAACAAGAAGTGACCTTGACTTTGGCCAAAAAATCACAACTTGGGCAAGACATACGATATGGAACAAAGCCTTCAAGATTCAAACACATCCGCGATGGACAAAGGTCTTGACTTTGGCCAACAAACCAATGCCAATCTTGGATCTTGAGAATGAATCACTCAATGGAAGGAAAACGCTTAATATTTGTTGAGGGTTTTTCGCGTAATTGTCAACCAATTAATTATCTTTGATTAGGTCTCATCATACACCCTTAAACATGCATTCTAAAAGCATAATAAAGAGCGATAAATAAATTAATAATGATATGCAGATGGATATCTCACAAATTATTCCTAGAAAAAATCACTCACTTTCCTCTCCCCGGCTAGCACTATTCTAACTTCTACCCAATTACATAATACAATAAAGAAACCTCATTACATTGAGGGGAATTGGTCAGATGAGAATTACAAAGAATCGAGAGATAAAGGCTGGAGACGCAGGTCCAATTTAATAAATTCTAAATTTATTCCAACAATTTCCAAAATTTCCCTCACCCATCTAATATCCATCTGATATACATTATTCATACAATACATACATGTATTCACACAAAGCATGTTATTCAATCAATCTAATCCAATTAATTAATCTTTGAATTAAGTGATCATCCAATGTTCAAACAACGATTTGATTTGCGCAAGTCCAACTCGTTTAAGAATAAGTACTCAAAGTGCGTATTCTTGAATTATATGAAACTACAATTTTAAATCCAATTTAATTTGTATTCAATACTAATTCTTTATTTAATTCCAAATTAAATAATTACATTTAATGTGCCTTTACGATTTAGATTCTAAATCTAAACTTAATAGGACTCAAAGCCCAATTAACATCCAATGTCAATTTAATTAAAGTCCAATGGGTTTTCAATTAATTTATGAAGGCATGAACTTTGGAAACCAAAGACCAATAAAGAATCACTATTTGCCACAAAATTAATTTTGGCCCATTAGGCCCAATTAAATTTTAAAAGGCCCATTTATTATATTTGGACTTAATGGAATGGTTTAGGCCCAATTTGGATCCAATCCAGTTGTCCTAAACCAACTTGGCCCAACCAAGCTCATTAGGCCCAAATACAATAATTTTAGCCCAATTCCAAATTAAGCATAATTAATTAAATTCTAATATTCCAAATTTCACAATTTAATTAATTAAAGTGTATAGCCATAATTAATTATTTAAATTAATATTTCCAAAATTCTAATTTACATAATCAATAATGCTTTATTATTTTCAATACATGTCCAACATTATTGAAGCAAAATAAAGTCTTTTACATGCTCTAATGCTCACGGAAATTTGGGATTTTTTTCATTAATTTTGATTTCAATCCAATTAAATCACAAATCAATTTATCCATTCATTTTAAACTCATCCAATGGTCTAAAAAATCAAAATCACCATGAGCTTCAAGGGTCCTCCTACATTCGGCCAAGCCAACATTTTTGGCGAAAATTAATCCAATTAATTTTTCATAAAATTGATCATGCATAACTCTAAGTTAACATTATCTAAGCATACTCAAACAAACAATTTGATTAAATCATGCTCAAATCAAAAATACCCAAATTTTAGATTAAGAACCCTAAGTTCATTTCATGCTTAAATAGGCTCATGATACCATTGTTGGATCTCTAAGAACAATCCTAAGATCTAATAAGCATAAACATGTGTGAATATGCAAAGAAATATAGCAGAAAATATACTCACAATGCTCGGTTGGATGTAGATGAAAGTTCAAAACTTTTGCTCATTTGGAAGTACTCCAAGCTCCTCTTTGATTTGTATGTGAAGCTCCAAGCTTGAAAGGTGAATTCCAAACTCAATGGGAAAGGTTTCCCTATCACCTTTGTATGATTCTTTTAAGTGCTAGCTTTGGAAGAAAATTGCTACACAATTCTTCCTATTCTTTCTTCTTGTTCTCGGCAATGAAAAGTAAAAAGAGAGGGAGAGCTTTCGGTTGGGAGAGAGAGAGAGGGAGAGAATGAATTGTATCTTGTATATTTTTGATTATCCAAAAACCAAAAAAGATATACCAAATGTGTTGAGAGCAAAAATTCATTTAATGCTCTCAACCACTGACCGGCGTAAACACACACGTATAACGCAAGCGCACGTATCGTTCAATTAGTATAAAAATATTGATCCCATGAGGACTTAATTCCTACTGTTGTTATTAATTGTTGAATCTATTATTTACAAATATCTAATTAATGGGAGAAGAGAATGATTGCTTGATTGATTTGGTTGATTGTAGATTTGCTAAACAAATAAATAAAAAAACAAAAGAAAATATTAAGGAAAATAATAAAAGACACAAAGATCTAGGGATGTGAATCCTTCTAATATCTTTTAAAAGATGAAGTGATTATTTTATGTTTGTGTAATAAATCAGTTTACTAACCTGGAACACGAAATTATGCAAAACCCTCTGTCGATGGTCAGACGCAAATACCCAGTTTAACCCAATTGAACCATATGTCTATGTCAACCAAATTATCTGGATTCATTAAGTTTAAGTTCCAATTATGGCTACCCCCGCCCGAAAGGTATATGTCTATCTTGTAAGGAAATCTATTAAAGGGTTATCTATCCTCAAGGAAGATCGTGGGCTATTAAGTCTAAGGCTGAAACCTAAAATCCCTATGTCTAGTTCATTTTAGATTTACCACATCAATCTTATTGGTGATCAGACAAAAAGAAGCATTAAGATTAAGACTTAATAAGTAAACCTTTAAACTACCCAAACTATAAAATAACCCCTTATAAACCGGTGATATTAGAATTCATCACAACCCCTAGATAACTAACACATAACTAGGGCTAGTAAAAACTTAAAAGTAAAAGACATAAAGTAAAAATGCTGAAAAGTAAAAGACATAAAGTAAAATCTGAAAAGTAAAATAAAATAAAATGCTAAGGTAAAAGGATCAACTTTTATTATTTACTATTTAGATATCTCCCTTAATATAATATGGTAACTTGTGATTCTTTTTCCAACCAGCCATATAGGCGGTAACCTGATTAAGTCAAATTAAGTCCAACCAGCCATAAAGGCGGAACGAAAATAAACCTGCCATAAAGGCGGTAAGAAAATTTAATTACCAACCGACCAATCTGGCGGTATCCTTGATTAGTCAGGTTTAAACCAGATTAAAATGAATTACCAACCGACCAATCTGGCGGTATCCTTTTTAATTCAATATTTTAAATAGTGAATATATTATTTTTAAGGGAGATTAATCTAAATAGTAATTGTAAAAGAATTACCTTTCACCCTAGCTGGGGAAGTTACCTCCTCATGGTGAATAGTAAAAACTGTAAAAAGTAAAAAAAAAGTAAATTACTATATTTACAAAATGTAATTAAAATTATTTACAAAACTAAAAACTAAAAAACCTAAAAAATAAAAGAAACTAGAGAGAGAAACTTTCTCTTTACATCAAAGAGAAAAGAGAGAGTGGTACATCTAAAACTGAAATTTTGAGCTCAATTTATAGACGCGGATAGGCATCTGGCGTCGCGACGCTGAGGCCTTTGGCGTCGCTACGCTGACTTCTGTCGACGTGGGACACTCTGGTTCGTCGGTTGCAGATTCTGGATAAGGTGACACGTGGCGAGTGGTTGGGCTTCAATTATTGTGACACGTGGCGGCTTCTAATTGGTCGGTTAGATTCTTATCCACCACATGTCAGATAAGGATTAGATAGCCAATAATTGATGCTGATGTGGCAGTGACGTGTCGGTGATGTGGTGGTGACGTGGCGACACATGGAAAGAGACTGTCAGCACCGTAGGATCACGACACGTCGCACGCTGTGATTGGTTGATGATGACGTGGGGATGACGTGGCAGTTTGACTTGGTCAACCTGGTGATGTGGATGATGACGTGGCAATGACGTGGAGTGTCACGTGGTGACACTTGGAGATTTCGACTGTCGGTACCGTAGGATGATGACACGTGGCACGGCGCATGTTAGTAGATCGACTGTGATGGTGACACGTGGCACGGCGCACGTTAGCAGCTATTGTACGAGAGTTTTACGCAAACGCTTATGAGCATCGTGCAAGTGTGGCAATGGTAAGAGGTCGACAGATATCATTTGATTCCTCAACGATTAGCAGGTTTTATGACATTCCAGAGATGGAGGAAGATGAGTATTCCGCGGTAATGGAGAACATTGATATCACTCATCTCACAGAAACTTTATGTGTTCCAAATGCTTCTTGGGTCATGAGTAGCACTAGAGAATATATGAAGATGAGTTCAAAGATGTTGAAACCTGAGACAAAAGTTTGGTTCCATTTCGTGACTAGGACCTTGTTACCAGGATCGCATATCACATATGTCACGAAGGAACGTTTGATTTTGTTATACTGCATTCTGAAGGGATATACGATTAATGTTGGACATCTAATATCGACCAACATTGCTTGGGCTGCCAGATCAACACAGGCTGGCCTGTTCTACTGCTATCTAATATCATCCTTATGCACATAGGCCATGGTTCCTGTTTTACCAATGAAGGAATTAACGCAGCCCATGACAGCCATAACTGATAGAATTATCCAGAAATTTTATACAGAGAGACATGCTCAAGCTGGAGCATCTTCTTCCGCACAACAACAACAACCACCTCAGCCACCACAAAGATCATCAAGGCCTCGCACTATTTCTCAAGAAGTTCATCGTTTGGGATCTCGTGTGGATTATATGCTTCAATATAACAGAGCAATCGGCCATGCACTACAACAAATGGCAAATGATTTGCACATTACTGTTCCAGAGTTCCCTGACCCACCATCTGACAACAGCGATGAGGAGGAGACTGATGATTAAAAACTCAGGTACTATTGTTCCCTTCTTTTGATTTATATTTTGTAACGCATTGGGGACAATGCTAGATTTAGGTTTGGGGGTGTGGGTATTTGCTTGATTTTAATTTTTCCAAAATTTCGTTAAATTTTTTTTTGTATTCTGCATGTCGTGTGATTTATTTTAGCATTTTTATCTCCCGCATTTTGTGTGATTGTGTGTTTTTAATATTGAAAAAAATAATAATAATAATAATAAAAATAATAGTCCGATGATTTAATTGTTTGTTTAGCTAAAAAGTTTTAGAAAAGATAAATGCTAATTTCACACTTTTATCCTTAATTTGAATTTCACATCTAGGTCAGACTCGTGCGCACTTTTGAAAATAGTCTTGTAAGCACTTAGATAATAAGGAATTAAGAAAAGTGACTAGTTAAAATAATCAGTGGTTAATGAATGACCGTTTGCCTGAGTTTTCTGTTTCTGTCTGCAATTATTATGTGTGGTATGTAAAAAAAAAAAAAACTAAACCAAGCAAGTACTTAGTAACCGGGCATCTTACCTCAGTAAGTAGTGATAGTTCACGTCAAACGGGAAAGCTTGTGTTAGTTTTTAAACATCCGAGATCCGGGTGATTAAGTCCGTAGGGGTGTTTTAACACCTAGTGCCCTAAAACCATCTGGTTTGGGAGTCACTGACCCAAAGCTCGCTACTTGGATTAAAGATGTTGTATATGAATAATAAAAAAAAAATCAGAAAAATCACATACCTCACCTGTGTTGATTATAGTAAACAGAACAACTTTAGATACTCAGATTGGTTTGACCCATTAACTACTGAGAATTGAGACGAAATCACCAAGTTGACAACTTAGAGTCGAAGCTGGTTACTAGACTATTCACACACAACACTTTGAGTCTGATTTAGATATGTTGTTCAAAAGAAATGATTTTAGTTGGAATATGCATTTTGAAGGTTCCTCTAACTTTGATGCTGAACATTCTCTGAGGACGTTGTTTATATATCTATTATTTTGTCTTTTTGCTTTTGTGTGCATTAGTTTTACTACCTTTTTACTTTTGTAAAATGTTTATGGGTATCATTGTTGTAAACCCTCACGAGACTACAACTCGTCCACTAGGGACACCTAGGGGTTTAAAGGCTTGTTGCATACGCTAAATGCAACCGTGATCTCTACGAAAGTGGCTTAGTTAATTTATTTATGTTATTTTATTTTATGTTTTGCTCGAGGACTAGCAAAATGTTAGGTTTGGGGGTGTGATGAGTGGTAAATCTATCACTATTTCCCACTCATTTAACCTAATATTGTATAGTTTCTTGAGTTTTGTGAATATTTTGATGTGTTTTGTGTTATTTTGTAGATAAATAAAGTTTCAGGACATTCTGGAGGTGATTTGGGCCAAAACAGTGAAAATTGGACGAAAATGGTATTTTGGTAATTTCCCGCTCGCGACGCCAAGTCCTTCAGTGTTGCGACGCCTAACGTGCGCCGAACAGTGCTAACGTGCGCCGGGTCCACAAACCAAAATCTGAGAAAAGTTTGACTTTGCTAACGTGCACCGTGCCACGTGTCACCATCACAGCCGATCTGCTAACATGCGCCGTGCCACGTGTTATCATCCTATGGTGCCGACAGTCGAAATCGCCACGTGTCGCCATGTGTCACTCCACGCTATTGCCACATCATCATCCACATCACCAGGTTGACCGAGTCAAACTGCCACGTCATCGCCATGTCATCATCAACCAATCACAGCGTGCCACGTGTCACGATCCTACGGTGCCGACAGTCTCTTTCCCATGTGTCACCACGTCACCGCCACATCACCGCCACGTCAGCATCAATTATTAGCTATCTAATCCTTATCTGATACATGGCGGATAAGAATCTAGCCGACCAATCAGAAGCCGCCATGTGTCACAATAATTGAAGCCCAACCACTCGCCACATGTCACCTTATCCAGAATCTGCAACCGACGAACCAGAGCGTGCCACGTCGACAGAAGTCAGCATAGCGATGCCAAAGGCCTCAGCGTCGCGACGCCAGATGCCTATCTGCACCTATAAATTGAGCTCGAAATTTTAGTTTTAGATGTACCACTCTCTCTCTTCTCTTTGACGTAAAGAGAGAGTTTCTCTCTCTAGTTTCTTTTATTTATTAGTATCTTGTTTTTAGTTTGTGTGTTGT
This sequence comes from Zanthoxylum bungeanum, assembly GCA_019454045.1. NCBI lineage: Eukaryota > Viridiplantae > Streptophyta > Magnoliopsida > Sapindales > Rutaceae > Zanthoxylum > Zanthoxylum bungeanum. The sequence continues at coordinate 26,610 of SKCR01033763.1, forward strand.
TTTTATTTTAAGTCCAAAAATTTTCGAAAAATACAAAAAAATTGAAATTTTTTCAAAAATTACAAAAAATAATTTGTGTTTTTTTTTATTTTTTTTTTTGACTAAAAGGGTGAAATTGGTGAGAGATAGCTGAGTAAGGAGTTTCCACTCCTGAGACGTATCTCAAGCCTATTTTCGAAATAAGTTAATTTTTGTTTATTTCATTTTAAATTATTTAATTTGTGAATTCTCCTTAACACTGACTAAAATGGATCTTCATATGCTCAGTTGGTAGATATTATCAACATATATAATAACATACGGACATGAGCTAAAATTGAAAAGTTTGTAATATTCAGTGCTCTAGTTTAATTGGAGGAAGCATCTCAAAAAGCAATGGAGTAAAAAAAAAAAAAATCCGAGATCCGAGTTATTAAGTCTGTAAGGGTGTTTTAACACCTAGTGCCCTAAAGCCAACTGGTTTGGGAGTCACTGACCCAAAGCTCGCTACATGGATCAAAGATGCTGTAAAAATATATATATATATCTGAAGTCTGAGTAATTAAGTCCTTAGGGGTGTCTTAACACCTGGTGCCCTAAAGCCAATTGGTTTGGGAGCCACCGACCCAACGCTCGTTACATAGATGGAAGATATTGTATATAAATAAAAAATAGACAAAAAATCAAAGAAAAAATCAGAAAAATCTGAAAAATTATTCCATTGCTACCAAAAGGTGTGAAATCTGATAGAACTTTAGGATAAAAATATTACTCTCTTATCAACTGCACTTATGACTGTTGTGGGCAAAAATGAGTTGTTTAATATTTTGTTGACTGTGTATATGGAGAATGGTAAAAAAATAATCGGAGAATTTACTTATTCTGTAATTTAGAAAGAAACAAAACAACTAATAACTTTGAGTAGAAATTTCACCTGATTAGTCACTAACTTCTTTATTCTCTTTTCGCTTGTCTTTTTGCTTTTGTGTGCATTAGTTTCACTACCTTTTTATTTTTGTAAAATATTTGTGGGTATCATTGCTGTAAACCCTCACGAGACTACAACTCGTCCACTAGGGACACCTAGGGGTTTAAAGGCTTGTTGCATACGCTAAATGCAACCGTGATCCCTACGAAAAAGGTTAGTTAAATTTTATTATGTTATTTTATTTTTGTTTTGCTCGAGGACTAGCAAAATGTTAGGTTTGGGGGTGTGATGAGTGGTAAATCTATCACTATTTTCCACTTATTTAACCTTATATTTTGTATAGTTTCTTGAGTTTTGTGAATATTTTGATGTGTTTTGTGTTATTTTGTAGATAAATAAAGTTTCAGGACACTCTGGAGGTGATTTGGGCCAAAACAGTGAAAATTGGACGAAAAGGGGCATTTTGGTAATTTCCCGTGTCACGACGCCAATACCTTCAGCGACGCGACTCCTAACGTGCGCCGAACAGTGCTAACCTGTGCCGGGTCCACAAGTCAGAATCTGAGAAAAGTTTGACTTTGCTAACGTGCGCCGTGCCACGTGTCACCATCACAGCCGATCTGCTAACTGCGTCGTGCCACGTGTCAGCATCCTACGGTACCGACAGTCGAAATCGCCACGTGTCACTCCACGTCATTTCCATGTCATCGTCCACATCACCAGGTTGACCGAGTCAAACTGCCACGTCATCATCAACCAATCAGGAAGTGCCACGTGTCGCAATCCTACGATGCCGACAGTCTCTTTCCCACGTCACAGCCACGTTAGCATCAATTATTGGCTATCTAATCCTTATCTGACACGTGGCAGATAAGAATCTAACCGACCAATCAGAAGCCACCACGTGTCACAATATTTGAGCCTCAACCACCTCGCCACGTGTCACCTTATCACCTTATCCAGAATCAGCAAACCGACGAACCAGAGCGTGCCACGTCAACAGAAACTGGCGTAGCGATGCCAATACCTTCAGCGTCGCGACGCCCAGAGCCTACCAGGGCCTATAAATTCAGCTCGAAATTTCAGTTTTAGTTGCACCACTCTCTCTCTTCTCTTTGATGTAAAGAGAAAGTTTCTCTCTCTAGTTTCTTTTATTTTTTAGTTTTTTTTCGTTTTTAGTTTTGTAAATAATTTTAATTAAGTTTTGTAAATATAGTAATTTACTTTTTTTACTTTTTACAGTTTTTACTATTCACCATGAAGAGGTAACTTCCCCAGCTATGGTGAAAGGTAATTCTTTTACTGTTACTATTTAGATTAATCTCCCTTAAAAATAATATATTCACTATTTAAAATATTGACTTAAAAAGGATACCGCCAGATTGGTCGGTTGGTAATTCATTTTAATCTGGTTTAAACCTGACTAATCAAGTATACCGCCAGATTGGTCGGTTGGTAATTAAATTTTCTTACCGCCTATATGGCAGGTTTATTTTGGTTCCGCCTTTATGGCTGGTTGGACTTAATTTGACTTAATCAGGTTACCGCCTATATGGCTGGTTGGAAAAAGAATCACAAGTTAACATATTATATTAAGGGAGATATCTAAATAGTAAATAGTAAAAGTTGATCCTTTTACCTTAGCATTTTATTTTATTTTACTTTTCAGTTTTTACTTTATGTCTTTTACTTTTCAGCATTTTTACTTTATGTCTTTTACTTTTAAGTTTTTACTAGCCCTAGTTATGTGTTAGTTATCTAGGGGTTGTGATGAATTCTAATATCACCGGTTTATAATGGGTTATTTTATAGTTTGGGTAGTTTAAAGGTTTACTTATTAAGTCTTAAGCTTAATGCTTCTTTTTGTCTAATCACCAATAAGATTGATGTGGTAAATCTAAAATGAACTAGACATAGGAGTTTTAGGTTTCAGCCTTAGACTTAATAGCCAACGATCTTCCTTGAGGATAGATAACCCTTTAATAGATTTCCTTACAGGATAGACATATACCTGTCGGGCGGGGGTAGCCATAATTGGAACTTAAACTTAATGAATCCAGATAATTTGGTTGACATAGACATATGGTTCAATTGGGTTAAACTGGGTATTTGCGTCTGACCATCGACAGAGGGTTTTGCATAATTTCGTGTTCCAGGTTAGTAAACTGATTTATTACACAAACATAAAATAATCACTTCATCTTTTAAAAGATATTAGAATGATTCACAACCCTAGATCTTTGTGTCTTTTGTTATTTTCCTTTGTATTTTCTTTTTATTTATTTATTTAGCAAATCTACAATCAACCAAATCAATCAAGCAATCATTCTCTTCTCCCTTTAATTAGATATTTGTAAATAAATAGATTCAATAATTAATAACAACAGTAGGAATTAAGTCCTCGTGGGATCGATATTTTTATACTACTTGAACGATACGTGCGCTTGCGTTATACGTGTGTGTTTACGCCGGTCAACCACCTCCATCACCAAAAAGTGACTTGACTCACATCACAAAAGTTGATGTGACTTCCATCACAAAAGTGACTAATGATGTGACTTGATGTAGGTCCCACGTGATTCAAAATCTGAGTGGGCCCGCAAACACATCCCGGGCTCAGATTTGTTAATTCCGAATTAACGAATTTTTCGTTGCGACTTAATTAAATCAAATTTAATTAAATAATTATACCTCGCAAAATTACTATTAAAGTCGCTCTCGAATTAATTCTAAACTAATTCATTCGTCCGAATTAAAATCCAATTTTAATTCGGTTATGAAATCTAATTTCATTTAATATATCGAATATATTATTTTATCGATTAATTCCGAATTAATCGTTCGCTTTCTATTATTTGAATTTTATCCTAGATAAAATCTTACTGTAATTAATCCTAGATTAATTTTCTCTCTCTCATAACTAATCCCAGATTAATTATTTTCGAGTCATACGTCATCGATGAATCTTCGGGAAGCGTGCTAGTGTTCCTAGAACATGCCAAGGATCTAATAAGCAAGAAAAGGTGTTCATAAATTCATTATAAGTTGCGGAATTACTTACATTGAATGGATTTGAGCTTTTAAAATTTTGAGAAGAAGATCTCCAACATCCAACCTTTGTGTTGATTCCAAGCTTTGAGTTGTGAAGATCTCCAAGATCCAACCTTTGTGTTGATTCCAAGCTTTGAGTTGGTTTCCCTATCACCTTAGAAGACTTCTACAAGTGCTAGCTTTGTTGATTTTGCAACAAAATCAAAGAGAAAGAAGCTTCAAGTTCACGCCCATTTGTTTAGTCTATTAGGGTTTACATTGTGTCAAGTGTTGTGTAATGAGAGAAAGAGATGCCTTTTGGTAAAACCAATTTTACCATTTTACCTAAACAAGGTGGTTGGGTAAATGGTTTCACCGAAACCATTCCAAGGTAGTTGGAAAGTTGGTGGCTTGGCATAAATGCCAACTACCCTCCCAACTACCACATGTGAAGTGGGCCCCACATTTGAATTCAAAATTCAAATGGCTCTATGAACATTTGACGCGGCTTGGATCCGTTTAATCCGATTAAACGAAATTTCGTCGTTAAATAATTAAATCTAATTTAATTAAATAACGATGCCTCACAAATAAATTACGAACGTCGTTAACGAATTAATTCTGAATTAATTTGTTCGTTCGTATTAAAGTCCGACTTTAATTTCTTAATGAAATCCAATTCATATTAATATATCTGATATATTAATTTTAGCCCATGCAAATAAATTAAATAGAAAATTCAAATTTAACTATTAAATTTATTTCACCGATTAATTCCAAATTAATCGCGTTCTCTCTCTTCCGAACACATTTAATCCCAGATTAAATAAAGCCTCAATTAATCCTAGATTAATTTCCTCTCTCTAAATTAATCCCAGATTAATTCTAGTTTAGGTCAACTGTCATCGGTGAATCTTTGGGAAGCGACCTAAAAGACCTCTGGATATGTTGGCAGTAAATCCGGTTATCGGACTATCCGATTAAGTGCGTACCTCGTACCACGTGCTTACGGATTTACAAGACATGGTTGGCTTCTAGCAAAGCACCGTGCCTAAACAATTCTCCAGAAATATTCTTACTGGAATATACAATCTATGTCAGGCGTAGTATACGTAGTATTGCGTATAGCGATCCAGTATGTGATATCATGTGCTAGGTCTGGGGCTGGAAATGTGTCTGCCCCGTACGAATCACATGTCGGATGTCTGGTAACTAGTATCTATAATCGGATGAACATGACCTAGTTATATCATCCTGATGACTGCAGTACTTAAGAGTACTAGTTCCGTATCCTACGTGACATCATCTCCACTATGACTGGAGTGATACTTCTGTCTTGACATCACACCCAATACACTACGATTCTCAATATACCCAGCAGAGGTGTACACAAAACCAATTAAAGCCCTGGACGACCAAAACCAAAGTATATTAATTGTCGCAAGTATTAGCGGTGCAAGTCTCAGGTTAAGACCAAATACACCTACCCTGATTTCGGACTTCCATAGGCACGTAGTCATACTACCAATGGAATTCCGAGGGGTCTATCCAGAGCGAAGCTATTTTCTGTACCATCGTTAAAACACAACCTCCTATTACACTTGCATGAGTATCAAATTCCCAAATATATGAGAACTATGCTATTGTGCCCTCACAACGCGCACAAGTGTAATACTAGTCTTTTACGCATTATCGATGTCCAATCTCGATAATACTCTGACTAGGGATATTTAATGATTAATCCTTCGAGGACTGATACTGTCTCATATCATCTCAATCCAGGAACTAATCATAAGGACCTCCTATCATTTATACATCTAGGTGATCTAATCACAAATGATAAGAGTGCAATCTCCTTGTCATATAGTTAATTTGTACAACAACACCATGATTTGTACAAGTAGTGACGCTATGGGTCATAACTGTCCAACAATCTCCCACTTGGCCTATAGCCAGTCACTCGAGTGTCATACACCCAACTATGTATGGTTCGCTCAAACTGCTGAGGAAGGGATTTCGTCAGCGGATTTGCGTGATTATCGTCTGATGCTATTTATTCGATCATCACATCGCCACAATGTATGATCCGAGCGAATCAGATGAATAATCGAAGTATATTTCTGGATCGTTGATGAGACCATCAATTCTTTAGCCTGTGCTGACGCTTAGCTCAGCTGCTAACAGAACTATATCTAATCTAATTAGATTTATCATCGACCCAAATGGCTTCTATTGCTGCCTCAGCCACAGCAATAACCCGTATTTGTTGTTTATTCGGTAACAATATCTTGTTTGGAAGATTTCTAGCTCACTGTTCCATTATTCAAACTGTATAGTACCGTTGTTTTTATCGGTTAGGAAACTTGCAGCAGTGATCCTAGTCACTTCAAGTTCTCCTTCTCCATAGTTTAAGACATCATCCTTAGTTCTCTAAGATACTAACGGATGTTCTTAATATCAATCCAGTGACTATCAGTTGGATTGACATGTTTGTGATTCAATATGCTCAAAGTGTATGAGACACCAGGTCACGTACATTTTTCAATGTAAGAGTTCTCAGAGAGTGTTAACAACTTTAAATCTATCCCAGTAGATCTTTATTCCTAGAATAAAGGTTGTTTCTCACAAGAATTCTACGGAGAATTTTCATGAAAGCCAAGCTTTCACCGATTGTAATATGGGAATATCATTTCCAAGAAATGACATATCATCATTATTTAGGACGGTCACTTTCAGTGCGCTCCCACTAACCTCCTTATATAAACAAGAATCATTTCTCGTTTTGAATTAAATTATAAACCATTATGATTACATCAAAACGATAATTCCAAGAACCTAATGCTTGCTTCAATCCAAACATGGATCGAATAACCTGCAAACCTTTTATGCTATTTTTGATACGATAAAATCGTCAGGATGTTGTAAACATCCTCCAAAAGGGTTCCTTTTTAGGAAAGCGATTTTTCGTTCAGCTGCCATATTTCATAAATGAAACATGCAGCATCAGCAAGCATTATCCAAATGGATTTAACGTGGCAACAGGTAAAAGATTTCGTTGTAATCAACACAATGTTGATAACGATACATTTCCGCTACAAGCCTAGCTTAGTACGTTGGTATACTGCCATCCACGTATGTCTTCCTTGAAAACTTATATAGTACCATTAGGAAGAATGCCTTGCGGTACAACAACTAGTGTCCAAACATAGTTGTTATACATTGAATCCATTTCGGACTCATGGCACTTTGCCATAATAGGGAGTCGATACCTTGTATCACTTCCTCATACGTAGTCAGTTTCCTCAATAAGATTGACATCTTCATGAGGTGAGATCAGAAACCCATACCTCCCAGGTTGTCTTCTGATTCTCTCCGACCTACGCTGTTCTTGTGTATTCGAATATTATTGGTACAGGTTCATCCTTGATGAACTGTTTATATTCCATTAAAGAATCAGTGTCTGGAACAGTATTACTCTGATTTTTCATCGAGTTTTACTTTCCTCCCACTTACCACTGCATTTAGGTAATCCTCTTTGGAAAACCGCATGGAGAGCAACAATTAAATTGTTTTCTTGTGAGTTGTATAAGTACTATACTTTGGTTTCCTTAGGACAGCCTACAATTAGGCACTTATCCGATTTGGGTTCTAGTTTGGTATCATCCAAACATACGCCCAGCATCCCAAATCTTCAGGAGTGAGAAAACCCAGTTTCTTTCCTGTTCATATCTAATATGAAATCTGTCAAACAGATTTTCATGGAACCTTATTCATAATAAGTATTGCACTGTTAAATGCTTATCATTTGAAGGAAAATGGTAGCTTAGAGCGACTCATGATTAACCTTATCATGTCCAACAAAATTCGGTTTCTCCGTTTGGAAACACCGTCAAACTGACGTGTTCCGGGAGGAGTCCTCATTGAAAGAATACTATACTCTTTCAAGTATTTGAGAAACTTATTGCTTAAGTATTATCCATCTCGGTCTTACTGTGACGGTTTTAATACTTTAGCCGATCTGTTTGTCTACTTCGTGTCAAAACTCTAAAATTTTCCGATTTGTGTTTCATAAGAGACACATAACCATAACGCGATGCCACATCCGTAAAGGTCACGAAATACTCATATCCACCTCTAGCCTAGCTAGATATAGGCCCACTTACGTCACTATGAATGAGGGCTAACAGATCGATGACACTTACACTTTTACCAAGTAAAAGGTATTTTAGGTACTTTACCTAATAAACTAGATTCGTATACATCATTTGAATGGAATCAAATCCGTCCTAGTATCCACTCTTCAAAAGTGTGGATATACGAGTCTTGTTTAATATGTCTCAGACAACACTGCCACAAATAAGTCTTATCTGATCAAATCAGTTTGAGCTATTTGTTCGTCATATTATATGTTTGCGATTTATTTATATTCAAAATATAAATACTGTTATTCATATCTAATGTGTTTATCTCAATATCATCTTTATAAAATAAAACACTTTAGTGTTCTAGAATATAAGGTATACTCGCAATGAGTTATACTCGATATAGAGATAATGTTTCTAGTCAAACTAGTTACATTATAACAGTTTCCTAATTTAAGTACACACCCGAAGGGTAGTTCCTAACTTAGGTTTCTACGGTTAAAACAGCGACTGTCGTCCCGTTTCCGATTCACAGATTAATCTCAATGAAGTCAGTATCCTGCTCATAGCAGATTCTGCACATCAATGCATATTTATGTATCACACTTAGTATTTAAAATCCAATTTTAATACTACTAGTGAACATATTTATGACAAACATATTTGAAGTCAGAGCCTTGCTCGTCTTCAATTCCTTCATGTCTGCTTTGTCCATACGGCAGTCACACTTCAGTGATCCCATTTCCCACAGTTTAAGTAGACACCTTGGGATATGTCTTTTTGTCTTCTTAGAAGACAGTAATGATTTTGTCTTTGCCCTTTTTTCTATATCCCAGAAGCCTTTGGCTAAGCCTTGAGTTTCTAGAATATTGAAGTAAGGTGCGCCTTGCGCTACTTGCCTTATTGCAAACTTTGGCTTTATCTCCTTGAGAATAGCCATTAACTCTCCAAGAGTTATTAATTGCAATTTAATACTTCTAAGATCTAAGAATAGATCTATGAAGATCCTTCAATTTCTTCATCATATTTTAAGGATCTAATCCTTAGTTCTGATTAGGAAATTAAGGAGTCCTTTTGACAATTATAATGGATTAAGCACTAAAGTTATCATCACCTGAATCTTCCAAAGATCATGCTCTACTATTTGCTTAACTCTGGGCTTAGGCCTAATATGTTATTTTATCAAATAAAGTAACTTATTAGTTTCCAGGACATCCTGAAATTTTCATTCCCAATTTGAAAATTAAAGTCGTTTAAACACATTTTCACCCAGGATTATGTTTTAAACACTAATCTTTCAGTTATCTTGATTCCAATAGTCTAACTATCCAATCAACGATTTCGGGTACAATCTAATGTAATGATTATATAACTAATTACAATTTTTTATTGGTTAAAATCAAATATATATTGATTACTATAATCCAATTATATAATCAACTATAAATGATCGGTAAAATTCAAATATATTGATTACTATAATCCAATTATATAATCAACTATAAATGAAGGGTAAAATTCAAATATATTGATTACTATAATCCAATTATATAATCAACTATAAATGAAGTAGTTTGAATACAGCCCAACTGTTTAATTAAAACAGCAATTAAATATTAGTCCAACTAATATATTTATAAATTATGATGAAAAATGGAATGAGCGCGTATTGGTAAGTATCTAAACGAAATTTGAAAATTTAATACTTGCCTCCCACTAATTTTTGGCGAGCCTCTAACCCTCTGTTGAGTGCTCGGGAACCTTGTTTCCTAGTGGGCTAGGATCCCGTTAAATAACACACAATCTTGACTTTGACCAATAAATTGTATGATACTTAACTAGGTAGATCTCTAAGATCAATTGGATCTCATCCAATTCCTAGATCCAGTAGGTGGACATCCAAGTCCAAAACATATATACAATATATATGCCAATATATCCAATATATTTTCCTAACTTTTTCCTCTGAATCAACTAAGCCTTGGCTTTGGCACAACAAGCTTAATAATTCCAGTTAAGCGGGACCCATTGACATGGAAAGCTTCGTAATCAATGTCGATGGACAAGAAGTGATCTTGACTTTGGCCAACAAATCACGACTTGGACAAGACACCGATATGGAACAAAACTCTCATGATTCAAACACATCCGCAATTGACAAAGGTCTTGACTTTGGCCCACAAAACAATGCCAACTTGGATCTTGAGTAAGAATCACTCAACGGAAGGAAAATGCTTAATAGGTAGTGAAGGTTTTCACGTAATTGGCAACCAATTAATATCTTTGTTAAGGTCTCATAATCATACCCTTAAACATGCATTCTAAATACATAATAAGGCGTGTAAATAAAATAATAATGATATGCGGATGGATATCTCACAAATTGTTCCTAGAGCAAATCACTCTTTTTCCTCTCCCCGGCTAGAACTATTCTAACTTCTACCCAATTACATAATAATAAAGAAACCTCATTTACATTGAGGGAATTGGTGAGAAGAGAAATATAAAGAATAAGGAGATAAAAGGATGGACACCAACAGGTCCAATTTAATAAATTCTAAATTTATTACAATTTCCAAATTGCCCTCACCCTTATAATATCCATCTGATATACATTATTCATGCAATACATTCATGTATTTATACAAATCATGTTATTCAATCAATCTAATCCAATTAATTAATCTTTGAATTAATGACCATCCAATGTTCAAAAAACGATTTGATTTGCTGAGTCAAACTCGTTAAGAATAAATACTCAAGGTAAGTATTCTTGAATTATATTGAACTACAACTTTAAATCCAATTTATTTGTATTAAATACTAATTCCAAATTTAATCCAAATTAAATATTTACACTTACTTATAAGCCTTAAAGACTTGGATTCCAAATCCAATCTTAATGGGTCTCAAAGGCCCATAACATCCAATGTCATTTTAATTAAAGTCCAATGGGCTTTTAATTAATTCTTAAGGCAAGAGCTTTGGCCATAATGGGTCAAACCAAAATGCCAAGGCCCTATAGGAATCACCATATTGCCTACAAATTAATTTAGGCCCATTAGGCCCAATTAAATTCTTTAAAGGGCCAAGTGATGTATTTGGATTTTATGGAATTGATTTTGGGACCAATTGGATCCAATCCAAAATTCCAAAACCAAACTTGGTCAAACCAAGCCCATTAAGCCCAAATACATACTTTTAGCCCAATTCATAATTTAAAGGCTTATTAACATATTATAATATTCCAAATATCACAATTATTTTAATTAAAGTGTATTAGCCATGATTAATTAATTAAACTCAATATTTCCAAAATACCAATTAACTTAATTAATCATGCTTAATCCATCAATTTATGCTCAACACAAATGAAGTCAAAACACATCATTTCATGCCCAACATGCTCTTGAATTTAACATAAACATTATTGACTTTGATTCTAATCTATCAAACCAACAATCAACATTTAATCATGCATTTAAACACATCTAATGTTGTAAAAAATTAAAATTCAAAGTGCAGTCCACTGTGAAGGATTCGGCCACACTAAGGAATTATTAAAATTTTGATCCAATCAATTTTACTCAAATATATCATTCACAACTCTAAGTTAACATAATCTAAGCATGCTCAAAGCATCAATTTGAAGAAATCATGCTCAAAACATAAAAGCCCCATTCATGCTTAAAATTGGCTCTGACACCATTGTTAGTGTTCCTAGAACATGCCAAGGATCTAATAAGCAAGAAAAGGTGTTCATAAATTCATTATAAGTTGCGGAATTACTTACATTGAATGGATTTGAGCTTTTAAAATTTTGAGAAGAAGATCTCCAACATCCAACCTTTGTGTTGATTCCAAGCTTTGAGTTGTGAAGATCTCCAAGATCCAACCTTTGTGTTGATTCCAAGCTTTAAGTTGTGAAGATCTCCAAGATCCAACCTTTGTGTTGATTCCAAGCTTTGAGTTGGTTTCCCTATCACCTTAGAAGACTTATACAAGTGCTAGCTTTGTTGATTTTGCAACAAAATCAAAGAGAAATAAGCTTCAAGTTCACGCCCATTTGCTTAGTCTATTAGGGTTTACATTGTGTCAAGTGTGTGTAATGTGAGAGAGAGATGCCTTTTGGTAAAACCAATTTACCATTTTACCTAAATAAGGTGGTTGGGTAAATGGTTTCACCAAAACCATTCCAAGGTAGTTGGAAAGTTGGTGGCTTGGCATAAATGCCAACTACCCTCCCAACTACCACATGTGAAGTGGACCCCACATTTGAATTCAAAATTCAAATGTCTCTACGAACATTTGCCGCGGCTCGGATCCGTTTAATTCAATTAAACGAACTTTCATCGCCAAATAATTAAATCTAATTTAATTAAATAACGATGCCTTGCAAATATATTACGAACGTCGTTTACGAATTAATTCTGAATTAATTTGTTCGTTCGTATTAAAGTCCGACTTTAATTTCGTAATGAAATCCAATTCATATTAATATATCCGATATATTAATTTTAGCCCATGCAAATAAATTAAATAGAAAAATCAAATTTAACTATTAAATTTATTTCAACGATTAATTCCAAATTAATCGCGTTCTCTCTCTTCCGAACACATTTAATCCCAGATTAATTTTCTCTCTCTAAATTAATCCTAGATTAATTCTAGTTTAAGTCAACTGTCATCGGTGAATCTTTGGGAAGCGACCCAAGAGACCTCTAGATATGTTGGCAGTAAATCCGATTATCAGACTATCCGATTAAGTGCGTACCTCGTACCACGTGCTTACGGATTTACAAGACATGGTTGGCTTCTAGCAAAGCACTGTGCCTACCCAATTCTCCAGAAATATTCTTACTGGAATATACAATCTATGTCAGGCGTAGTATACGTAGTATTGTGTATAGCGATCCAGTATGTGATATCACGTGCTAGGCCTGGGGCTGGAAATGTGTCTGCCACCGTACGAAGCACATGTCGGATGTCTGGTAACTAGTCTCTATAATCAGATGAACATGACCTAGTATATCATCCCGATGACTGCAGTACTTATGAGTACTAGTTCTGTATCCTACGTGACATCATCTCCACTATGACTGGAGTGATACTTATGTCTTAACATCACACCCAATACACTACGATTCTCAATATACCCAGCAGAGGCGTACACAAACCGGTTAAAGCCCTGGACGACCAAAACCAAAGCATATTGATTGTCGCAAGTATTAGCGGTGCAAGTATCAGGTTAAGACCAAATACACCTACCCTGATTTCGGACTTCCATAGACACGTAGTCATACTACCAATGGAATTCTGAGGGCTCTATCCAGAGCGAAGTTGTTTTCCGTACCATCGGTAAAACACAACCTCCTATTACACTTGCATGAGTATCAAATACCAAAATTATGAGAACTATGTTATTGTGCCCTCACAACGCGCACAAATGTAATACTAGTCTTTTACGCATTATCGATGTCCAATCTCGATAATACTCTGACTTTGGATATTTAATGATTAATCATTCGAGGACTGATACTGTCTCATATCATCTCAATCCAGGAACTAATCATAAGGACCTCCTATCATTTATACATCTAGGTGATCTAATCACAAATGATAAGAGTGCAATCTCCTTATCATATAGTTAATTTGTACAACAACACCATGATCTGTACAAATAGTGACGCTATGGGTCATAATTGTCCAACAAAGTGACCCATGAGATCCCTGGATATGTTGGCAGTAAATCCGGTCGTCAGACTATCCGAACACGTGCGTACCTGTAACATCCCGCCTAGGCCAGGATGCTACCGGCAGGAGACAGACTAATCCTGCCTCCATAAGCCTCTTAACCTGACGAAAATCCGGCATGACCTCTGCTAAAGGTCATGCAACCTGGATCAAGTCTAACACCATTAACAACCTATAAGGCCCAGACACAATATATCACTAACATAAACAACTCAAGACAAAATATAATTGGGCTCCATGCCCGAAAATACGAATAAAAAAAAAAACTTTTACAATATAACTCATACAGACCTAAACTTTTTACAACTAAACTATACATCTCATTTACTTTACAACCAAACTTATACAACTTGACTCTAATACTCCAAGACCTGGTGACTGGCTGACTGCAACGCTGCTATCTGGCTTCTCAAGTTTTGAAATTTGTGGTCGACCGATCAGGTCACCAACCTGCAAAACTCAAAACACTGTTGGGGTGTGAGTCATAAGACTCAGTAAGTAACTATGCTCATTCATTGAGCTTCAAACACATGCAAAGTCTGAATCCAGTTTCTGTATTTACTTGGGCTGTCTATTTGACCATGCAAATATATATATAAGTCTGAATTAATTATCATGCCACTAACCATTTAGCAAACACAATCTTTATTACTGATCTTTATTATTTGTTCACATACATACTTTAAATCATGATTCTTGTTTACACTTTCAAGCATTCATAACATACATCAAGATTCTATATTACCAATTTTCATATCAAAACCCATCATGCTTCCGCTACGCTACTCTAATTTCTTTTTATCTTTTGTACACTCAAAGCTAATCTGGATGAGATATTTATAATAACTATCTTTCTTTTATTTTCTTGAAATATCATCAAATCGGTTGTTATAAAACATTTTTTCTATTAAACGCTTAACATACTATTATCAACCTTGCATACATGTTTGCGTAACCACATTATTATTGCCCCTGTGTTTCACAAAATGCTTCTTCGATGTTAACATACAACGCATACAATCATCAATCACATATACAACTAAATGTAACCATGTTATCATGCATCAATGTCATTTAAGCACTTCTAATAACAATCATAAATCATAATCAATATGCCTAGTCTGTATATTATGCTCTACCTTAACTTGCCGTGTTTATCCCACTGTAGCCATTCACACACACACATATATATATATATATAAGAAATCATGTTATGATACATTAGTGCTTACAAAATACCCATTCTAGGTAAACTTACAATACATACAAACATCAATTTTATGCACATAGATATAATCATGTTGTTATGCATTAATGCCCATTATATGCATTTCAAATGATAACCAGAATGTATGACTTATATGCATGATTTATAAACTAAGCTCTACTCTAACATGTCATACTTCTATAATGCTTGAAAATCCTTTCTGAAATATTCTTTTCTGAAAAACATTTCTGAGAACTTTTTGCTGAAACTCTATTTTTACTTTTTCTTTCCATAAAATCTCTTTGAAAACTGTATTTGTAGACTGAAATCTGTATCTTAGAAAATTGTTTTCTGAAAATCTGAAATCTCAAAACTCCTTTTCTGAAAAACTAATATCTGGGTATCTGCTGAAAAACTGATGCATGAGGGCGTTACGTATCGTCGTCCCCCCATACGGCCTAGAGCCAGATATGCAAACCCATGACATTGGGGCGTTACGTATCGCCGTCCCCCAAAGCATGTCATACCTGCCCTGAAACCGGTGGTCTTGGGGCATTACGTATTGCCGTCCCCCAAGCCACAAACTGGAGCTGGGGGTGCGGATCTATGCTACCACCCAAGCTCAAACTGGGGTCTAGGGGCGTTACGTATCGCCGTCCTCCTAGCCCATCTGGAGGATCTGAGAGCGTCCCCTCAATCCTCAACATGTGAACATGTCTCTGAATTCGTCAATTCCATAGTATCCGTCAATTCCAACTGAATCTCAAGTTACATACTGGGGTGAGTTCTTACCTCATGCCCCGAAAACACAAAACCATATACTATATCTCAGAACTGTAAAAACATTTTTCCGAAATATATATTCTTTCAAAATAACATCTGAAACTTGTCTTAAAAACACTTTGGATTTCAAAACCATTCTCAATTTCAAATCAATTTATGAAAATCAGAATGCACAAATATACATATACATTTCTTATGCATTTACTAAATACCGCCATACTTTATCATATTTTATCTCATATTATCATATATGTTCATGCATATGATCATGCATTCCCATAATTTCATGATACATGTATTCTATTTCCTTAAATGCTTTCATTATGCACGTTTAAACTCAATACATACATACTATTAAAATTACACTTAATCCATACTAACACATACATTAACCATTTTATCATATGTTTTTAGGTACCATTTACTCCTTTATTCACAACCTTATTCATCATCGTCTTGCACATAATATTATTTCATTGTAAAGTATGTGAACTTATGCTTAATTGACAACTTACATCACGTACTTTTTTAAATCACTTCAAGGCTACAAACCTCATTATTCATATAAACATTAAGGTAACTTATCATCACAGTAATTATGAAACCCTTAATCTTTAATATTATGGCTCCACATGGATATTATTCAATCTTATAACCACATACTTAAATTATGCATTACACTATATATTCATAACTATAAGCATCATAAATTAGACATCTCATAATTTCTCACTTCATACGGTAACAGAGCTTGCATACATGCTCAACAATCTAATCTTTTTAGCTAGTTCTTCACAATATATAAGGTATGCTTTTTATTCTAACTCCCACATTTCAGACTTAAATATAATATCTTGTTATCCTAATTTACCCCTTATAGTTACCGATCCAATATCCCGATGGTGTAATGTCTTTAAATTCCAACCCAAGCAGTTTTACTGTTCACAATTAACATACATAAATATATATATATATGTCATATATTTATACACATCCAAATTTTCGATATTTCATCTTTACTATAAATTTAATTTTTTAAAACATAGTTATGCTTACTCTTTTACATCAATATACGAATCCCTTAATTCTAAGGCTATGCTAATCTTATCCCTACTCTCCTAGCAAGTACTTTAATATACTTTAACCGTCTAATTTAACCCAATCTTTCCCATTTATCAATTTACCCAAATATTCTGATTCATGTTTTTCTAGCCTTCACTTTGCACATTAATTCCACTCTCTTAATAAACACCCTTCAAACAACCAAACGGTTCCCACTTCACCTCACACTGCCACGCTATCATCACTTCAATAAAAATTTCTTCACTCTTAAATGCCTTACACCATGCCCATATCACCATCATCAAAACAGAATCAAAATTCCCCCCCCCCCTACATTCGGCCATGATTGCCATTTGGGGAAAAATTTTCTATTCTCATCACTCAAGTTTAACCCACATCATTTATCATGAAATGTATAAATGACAGCCATAGGAAACTAAAACAAACCAAATACAACAGATAAAATTGAAGTTTCATGAAAATTCTGAAATTAGGGGCTAAGAAATTCATTCATAATTTAGGGTTACTGTCAGTTTCATAATTCAATCTAAGTCCAATTTAGAAAACTTAAATTAAGCTCAAGGAATTCATGGTCATAGTCTACTTACCTTCTCATTCTTTCTGCCTCACGATTCCTCTATCTCTCTTGGACTCTCTCGGTTCTCTGCAGCTCCATCTCTCTCTCCCTCTCTCGCTGGGTTTTGTTCACTGCCACCATATCGGAGGCTCGCCGATGCTGGAGACACGCCAGCCATGGCCGGAGCTGGTCATCTATCTTTCTCTCTTTCTCGGCTCTGCTCTGTCTTCTGTATTCGCATTCTCTGTGTGTGTGGTGTACTGTGTGCGTGTGTGTAGCTTAATTGAGTGTGTGTGTTAATTAAAAATGGGTATATGTGTGTTCCCCCTTCTTCCACGTGTGAGTTATATATATATAATACATTTTTGCTTCTAGTAATTTCTAGGTTTCTTTCTCTCTCTTCTTCTTCTTCTTTTTTTTTTTTTAAATGGGAGTAAGAAAAATCTAGATTAATATGTATACAATATTAATTTGGTAATTATAAATTTAATCCTTCAAATTTTAATTAATCAAAACTCATAATTAATTCCTTAATAAAGTCCCTATTTTACTGAAAAATAAACCTTGCACTCGGACGCGACCTCACGGGCGAAAATAAAATTAATGCAACACACTAAAATAACCCGGATCGTTACATTCACCCCTCCTTATATAGGATTCGTCCTGCTCTGGGCATACTAAAACCAAACAACAAGCAATGACCGATATGGTCGAAACAAAACACATACTTACTGAGATAGTCAAATAGCCAGCAGCTGTAGTCACCGACACTCTATAACCTTTGCTCCGATGCCATCTTTGTAACATCCCGCCTAGGCCAGGATGCTACCGGCAGGAGACAGGATAATCCTGCCTCCATAAGCCTTTTAACTCTGACGAAAATCCGGCATGACCTCTGCTAAAGGTCATGCAACCTGGATCAAGTCCAACACCATTAACAACCTATAAGGCCCAGACACAATATATCACTAACATAAACAACTCAGATAATATAATTGGGCTCCATGCCCGAAAATACGAATAAACAAAAACTTTTACAATATAACTCATACAGACCTAAACTTTTTACAACTAAACTATACATCTCATTTACTTTACAACAAAACTTATACAACATGACTCTAATACTCCCAAGACCTGGTGACTGGCTGACTGCAACGCTGTTATCCGGCTTCTCAAGTTTTGAAATTTGTGGTCGACCAATCAGGTCACTAACCTGCAAAACTCAAAACACTGTTGGGGTGTGAGTCATAAGACTCAGTAAGTAACTATGTTCATTCCTTGAGCTTCAAGCACATGCAAAGTCTGAATCCAGTTTCTGTATTTACTTGGGTGGTCTATTTGACCATGCAAATATATATATTAAGTCTGAATTAATTATCTAGCCGCTAACCATTTAGCAAACACAATCTTTATTACTGATCTTTATTATCTGTTCACATACATACTTTAAATCATGATTCTTGTTTACACTTTCAAGCATTCATAACATACATCAAGATTCTATATTACCAATTTTCATATCAAAACCCATCATGCTTCCGCTACGCTACTCTAATTTCTCTTTATCTTTTGTACACTCAAAGCTAATCTGGATGAGATATTTATAATAACTATTTTTCTTTTATTTTCTTGAAACATCATCAAATCGGTTGTTATAAAACATTCTTTCTATTAAACGCTTAACATACTATTATCAACATTGCATACATGTTTGCGTAAGCACATTATTATTGCCCCCGTGTTTCACAAAATGCTTCTTCGATGTAAACATACAACGCATACAATCATCAATCATATATACAACTAAATGTAACCATGTTATCATGCATCAATTTCATTTAAGCACTTCTAATACAATCATAAATCATAATCAATATGCCTAGTCTGTATATTATGCTCTACCTTAACTTGCCGTGTTTATCCCACTGTAGTCATTCACACACACACACACACACTATATATATATATAAGAAATCATGTTATGATACATTAGAGCTTACAAAATACCCATTCTAGGTAAACTTACAATACATACAAACATCAATTTTATGCACATAGATATAATCATGATGTTATGCATAAATGCCCATTATATGCATTTCAAATGATAACCAGAAAGTATGACTTATATGCATGATTTATAAACTAAGCTCAACTCTAACATGCCATGCTTCTATAATGCTAGAAAATCCTTTTCTGAAATATTCTTTTCTGAAAAATCATTTATGAGAACTTTTTGCTGAAACTCTATTTTACTTTTTCTTTCCAGAAAATCTCTTTGAAAACTGTATTTGTAGACTGAAATTCGTATCTTAGAAAACTGTTTTCTGAAAATCTGAAATCTCAAAACTCTTTTTCTGAAAAACTGATATCTGGGTATCTGCTGAAAAACTGACGCATGAGGGCGTTACGTATCGCCGTTCCCCATACGCCCTAGAGCCAGATATGAAAAGCCATGACATTGGGGCGTTACGTATCGCCGTCCCCCAAGCCACAAACTGGAGCTGGGGTTGCGGATCTATGCTACCACCCAAGCTCAAACTGGGGTCTAGGGGCGTTACGTATCACCGTCCCCTCAGTCCTCAACATGTGCACATGTCTCTGAATCCGTCAATTACATAGTATCCGTTAATTACAACTGAATCTCAAGTTACATACTGAGGTGATTTTTTACCTCATGCCCCGAAAACACAAAACCATATACTGTATCTCAAAACTGTAAATTTTTTTTCTGAAATATATAGTCTTTCAAAAAAACATCTGAAACTTGTCTTAAAAACACTTTGGATTTCAAAACCATTCTCAATTTCAAATCAATTTATGAAAATCAGAATGCACAAATATGCATATACATTTCTTATGCATTTACTAAATACCGTCATACTTTATTATATGTTTATCTCATATTATCATATATGTTCATGCATATGATCATGCATTCCCACAATTTCATGATACATGTATTCTATTTCCTTAAATGCTTTCATCATGCACGTTTAAAAATGTGTAGCTTAATTGAGTGTGTGTGTTAATTAAAAATGGGTATATGTGTGTTCCCCCTTCTTCCACGTGTGAGTTATATGTATATAATACATTTTTGCTTCTAGTATTTTCTAGGTTTTTTTCTCCTTCTTCTTCTTTTTTTTTTTCTTTTTTTAAATGGGAGTAAGAAAAATCTAGATTAATATGTATACAATATTAATTTGGTAATTATAAATTTAATCCTTCAAATTTTAATTTAATCAAAACTCATAATTAATTCCTTAATAAAGTCCCTATTTTACTGAAAAATAAACCTTGCACTCGTACGCGACCTCACGCGCGAAAATAAAATTAATGCAACACACTAAAATAACCCGTGTCGTTACAGTACCCCGTACCATATTTTTACTGATTTACAAGACATGGTTGGCTTCTAGCAAAGCGCTGTGCCTACCCAATTCTCCAGAAATATTCTTTAAGAAATATAT
The DNA here is from genome assembly GCA_019454045.1 of Zanthoxylum bungeanum. Taxonomy (NCBI): domain Eukaryota; kingdom Viridiplantae; phylum Streptophyta; class Magnoliopsida; order Sapindales; family Rutaceae; genus Zanthoxylum; species Zanthoxylum bungeanum. Next base: position 47,545 of record SKCR01033763.1, read on the forward strand.
AATCTATAACAGGCGTAGTATATGTAGTATTGCGTATTGCGATCCAGTATCAGATGTCACATGCAAGACCTGGGGCTGGAATAGTGTCTGCCCCATACGAAGCATAAATCGGATCACAAGCACCTAGTCTCTATAATCGGATAATCATGACCTTGTTATATTATCCCGATAGTTGCAACATAATAGAGAACCAGTTCTGTATCCCTGCGTGATCATCATCTCCATATGACTGAAGTGATACTTCCGTCTTGACATCACACCCAATACACTACGATTCTCAAAAAACCCAGAAGAGGCGTACACAAAACCTGTTAAAGTCTCGGACGACCAAAACCAAAGCGTATTGATTGTCGAAAGTACTAGCGATGCAAGTCTCAGGTTAAAACCAAATACACCTACTCTGAATCAGATTCCCATAGACACATAGTCATACTACCAATGGGATTCCGAGGGGTCTATCCAGAGCGAAGCTGTTTCCGTACCATCGGCAAACACAACCTCCTATCACACTTGCATAAATATCTAATACTTAAATATATGAGAACTATGATGTTACGCTTCCGTAACACGCATAAGTGCAATACTAGTATATTCCGCATTATCGATGTCCAGTCTCGATAATACTACGACTAGGGATATTTAATGATTAAACCTTTATGGATTGATATTGTCTCATATCTTATTAATCTGGAACTAATAATAAGGACTTTTATCATTTATATATTCAAGTAATCAAATTATAAAATGATAAAATAACAATTTCCATTGTCACACAGTTAATTTGTACAAAAACCACAATGACGTTTACAAATAGTGACACTATGGGTCATAATTGTCCAACAGCACGGTCTCGCCTACGTATATTCATCAGGTAGACAACTCATTTGTCAATCACTCACTAGTGACTCCTGGGTTTCCCGTCCTGATCGTTTCTCGTTGTCCCTGCTAAGGCAGGCCCACAAGGAGACGTACCAAGGTTAAACTTGTCAATGATAAACTCAAGTTACTTGCGTAACCCTGACAGCTGAGGCACATTAAGGATTCTGTTTTCGCTTGAATTTATTTAGTATCTTATATACATCTGGTATAAATAACTCTCTATCGGCTACACCGTCACAGCAGAGGCACGGTCTCGGATGTAGTCACGGAAAAATATTTATAAACCGTATTGACAAGACGGACCATCTAACATGCATAAAATATATAATTACATATAAACCTTATTAATTATGGATTTTCCGCTAAGTGTCATACACCCCAAATCTAATCAAATTAGATTAAAACAAGCATGTATAAAGTCAAGAAAACATGATTAAACATTGAATTTAAATGGCTAATCATATTATGGGGCCTAGAATCAGACTGGCTCTGATACCATTTTGAAGGGGTTATATAACGGAAATCTAGTAACGCAGCGGAATAGTGGAAAATCAAAATTTTCCGATTTCAAAACTTTTTCTTGAAATAATTAAATAAACTTATTTATTTAATTACCCTATTAAGAAATTATGAAATATTACACAACAAATCATATTTTTGTGTAATTACCGAATTACCCCTAAACATTACATTTTGTTCATTTTAATCTGAAATTGTTCGAAATGAGTTTGGATGATTCTAAATCATTTCAAAGATGATTTTAACATGTCATACACATCAAAAATCAAATTGCAACATGAATCCCAAATTTTGCCCAAATTGTTGTGAGCCCCTATATATGTCCAAAGTGTGCTTTTTGCATTTTCAATGTTCAAAACACATCTAAATGAAATCCAATCAACACAAGATTTTATATGTATCATATACACATCCAAATACACAACATAAATGAAAAGCCCCAAATTTGGAAGTGGTCTCAAACTCTAATTTTTTAATTCCTTCAAATTGGACAAATTAGACCAAATTTGTTAAATCCAATATTTCAATCATGTTTCTTCCAATAAAATCAAGCATCACCACAATGAAACAACTATATAACAAATCTAGGTCATTTAAGAGTGGGTGAATAACTCTAGAATGGCAACAAGTTTCTTAAACTTTCAAAAGAATGCTAGTTAACACCTTATAAGCATTTTATGATCTTATAGATGCTTTAACCCTATCTATGTATATTTTTCAATTTGTTTAATTAAAGCCCACTTGTCCACTTGCACTTTTGATATCATTAACACTTTAATGAATTCTTTAAAGTCAAGTAAAGCATCTTTAGGTCATCTCACATTTATCATACCTATAAGATATTTGTATTTCAATTAATTTAATCATTTAATAATTAAATAATTAATTAATTAAATACAAATATATTAAATATATGTATTATATTTATATTAAATATTAAATACATATATATTTATTTTATTAGTCAATATCTTGACAATTAATTAATGTGTATTTGAATTAATCCATCATTAAATGCAAATACACAAAAAATTAGGAAATGACTATGAGGTCCTTTACACATGTATTTTACGTTTAACCTTTAAACGACTTTATAAATAATCAATATTATTTATAAATGTTGCCCTAGTGCTCTATGAGTATATTTCTGATGAGTGGTATTTATATCACTATTTCCCACTCATCTAACCTTATATTTTGTATAGTTTCTCGGGTTTTGTGAACGTTTTGATGTGTTTTGTGTTATTTTACAGATAAATAAAGTTGGGAAAGCATTGGAAGCAATTTGGGGCCAAAATAGAAAAAAATGACAAAAGGGTAATTTGGTAATTTTCCAGCGTCGCGACGCCTAACGTGTTCCGGTCATGCTAACGTGCGTCGAGGGGACACGTGTCAGAATCTGAGAAATTGGACTTGCTAACGTACGCTGAACTTGCTAACGTGCACCGACCTTGCTAAAATGCGCCGTATGCCACGTGTCACAAACCTATGGTGTCAACAATCTGCGTGACACGTGTCACCTTCTCATTGGAACGAATTATCCGCAAATCACATTCTGCCACATGTCAAGCTCTCATTGGACCACTCTCACCGAGTGCCACGTTTCATCATTTGATTGTGCCGACAGAATGCGCGTGGTCAGACCGCGTAGACCAAAAATGTGTGCCAGCGTCGCGACGCCAGATGCCGAATTTGCCTATAAATTGAGGCATTCACCACTTCATTTGGTGTACTTTCCTTGGGAGTTTTTCTCTGATTTCATAGGAAGCATCTAGTTTTGTAATATTAAAATTATGTATTTTTATTTTTAGTTTTTATTACAGCTTTTTATTTATTTACTTTATGTTTTGTAGTTAAATTTTCACTGGGGTAAAAGGTGAAACCCTTAATATAATTATCTAGGTAAATCTCATTTAATTATAATTTAACCGGATTAATTAATGGCAGACTTTATTACCGCCTATATGGTCGGTCTAAATATAAATTACTTTACCGCCTATATGGCTGGTCTTTATGTGACAGATAATTACCGCCTATATGACTGATGTAATTGGACTAAATGGATTACCGCCTTTATGGCTGGTTTTAAATGTTTAACATTATTAATTCCTGAGAAAGCAGAACATAAAATAATTTATATATTATAATAACTGAGATTCCTAGATAAGAAATATTAAATGTGGATCCTCTAACCCCATCATTTTATTTTTATTCTAGGGAATTGATGAAACACAATATTCACACTTAATAATTGATTTTCTTTTTATAGGTAATTCTTTAGTTTGTTATTGAGTCTTAAGCTTAATGCTTCTTGTTGTCTGATCACCAATAAGATTGATGTGGTAAACTTAAAATGAACTAGACATAGGGATTTTAGGTTTCAGCCTTAGATTCAATAGCCCACGATCTTCCTTGAGGATAGATAACCATTTAATAGATTTCCTTACAGGATATACATATACCTATCAGGTGGGGGTAGCCATAATTGGAACTTGATCTTAATGAATCCAGGTAATTTGGTTGACATAGACATATGGTTCAATTGGGTTATACTGGGTATTTGCGTCTGACCATCGACAAAGGCTTTTGCATATTTTCGTCTTCTAGGTTAGCAAACTGATTTATTACACATAGATAAGAGAATCAATTCATATTTATAATAATATTGTGTGGAGTCACGACCCTAGATCTATGAGTCTTTTCTTTTATTTTCCTTCGTATTTTCTTTTGAGTCTGTTTTTATTTTAAGTAGCAAATCCACATTCAACCAACTAAAAGCAATCATTCTCTTCTCCCTATAATTAGATACTTGTAAATAAATAGTTTCAATAATTAATAACAATAGTAGGAATTAAGTCCTCGTGAGATCAATATTTTTATACTACTTGAACGATACGTGCGTTTGCGTTATACGCGTGTGTTTACGCCGGTCAAGTTTTTGGCGCCGTTGCTGGGGACTTATTTTTCTTGAGTTATTAATTGTGAAGCTATCTAATTACTTTTATCTAATTTTCTTTATTTTATCTTTAATTTTTATTTCTTTCTTCTCTTTTCAAGTGATTGAAAAATGGAACATTATTGGGAGATTGAAAAATCACGAGCTTTACTAGAAGATACACCCCAAATCTGGGAGCAACAGTCCTGTTTTCTGAGGCCTATTGACCAGCCCAACAACTATCACTGGATGTCAGAATCAAGCAATACTACATTTGCCATCAGAACGAAATGGGGAGATGTGTAATTATGTGGTAACCACTCGAGCGATCAATGCATATACTTTTCAGAGTGGCAGAATTATCAGAATCATTCAAGATATGAAGAACCATCATATTTTCCATCTTATCCACCATCTACCTATGATCTTCATCAACAATCAGAACCATCAGAAGAAGATCAGATGATTGACATGCTCAAAGATTGGTTAAAGAAACGAGGCGAAGAGTTGAATACGATGCTTGAAACATACCAGAATCAACTCGAAAGTATTCAGACACAATCAGAATTCATTCAGAGATTGACAGATCAGACGAGACAATTAACAGAAAACCAGAGCTACATACCTCATGGACCATTTTCAGATGACACTGATGAAGCCTTCAAGTACCAAGCATTTCATGATGACACTTTAGTAGAAGAGGAGGATGAGCAGTATCGGGAACCAGAGGTATCAGTTCAGAAATCTGAACCGACAAAATCTCGATTTGATTTTTATTATTCTGACTCTGACGAAGATGAAGCTGAGTTGTTTGTACCAACTGCACCAACAACAATTGAGGATGGAACTCTGTATCCTTAAAATGAAGATCTTGGAGCGTCCATTGCATTGATATTTGAAGAATATCTACCTGAACCATTCATTTCATTCATATCAGAGGATGAAGACCTAAAATCAGACATATCTTTACATCCTCAGGAAGAACTGAACACAGAAATCCTAAAATACATCTGTAAAGAAAATGTGGAGCAAGAAACAGAGCAAATGGAGGAGCAATTGTCAGACCAAATTGAAGATCCAGGGCATTCAGGCGAAACATCACTGTTTTGGGGAGTACAATTTAGAGATATCACCCAGAAGCTTGACAGAATGGAACTTCCATTCCAAGTCAAACACCATACGAGACCTCCTGATTTTATTTCTTCTTTTTAGGAACCACTTGAGCAACAAAGTTTAAGAAGGTGGCACAAGCACTGAATGAAATAAGACTCTTTTTGCCACATTATCGTTGGAAGAGACCCTTCAAAAGCAACGCTCATGAGATTGTCTTTAATTGGACATCCAAAACAACGCTGAAACCTCCTTGACAGATGGATTTCAGTCACGTCTGGCTGAAGATGAAAAATTTAGCGCTAGCAGGGAGGCAACCCATGCAATTTGTTGTAATTTCTGTTTTCATATTTTGTGTATACATGTTGTAGAATTGTTTTTAATTTCGTGTTATTTTTGCAGGAAAAATAAAAACATAGTTTTTCAGGACAAAGCAAGCCAGTGCAAGCGGGATTTTCACAAAATAAAAATTTGACAAAATCACGAAGATATAAAGTTGATCCAGTAGAGACGGTCGAGTAAGGAGTTAGCTTTTGAGACGCGTCCCAGTGGATTTATCCGTCGAAAGACTTGGTTTTGCAAAAAAAAAAAACCCTAAAATTACCGAGCTTCGCGACGCAAGGCCAATTTCAGTGTCGCGACGCTGGATCGATTACAGGTCTAAAATGGGCAGCCGCTGAGACAGATTTCATTCATCTCCTTCTCATATCACCATTTTCTCTCAACAGCCACTGAGCCAAACACCACCGTGACCGAGCCTTGCTTATCCAGCCGCGGCACTGCCAAGCCAACCACGACCCACCAGCTGCATCAACATCACCGAGACCGACTAGCTGCCGAGCATCACCACCAATCACCAAGATCTGCCGTGAGCCACCCTTGCCGAAGCCAAGATCTACCACTGATTTGCGCAGAAACCACGTCTCACTAGCCAACACCAACAGCCACCGAGCCTTTGCCGAGACCTTCACCACCGTGACCAAACTGAGCCGTACTGAGTCCCAATCGAAACCAAAAACCGAGACCCATCTCAGTCAAACCAACCCATCACCGAAACCGAACCACCAACATAACCAAAACCAAAAACCGAGAGCTACCACTACCGATTCCACCAAGCCGCGAACCATCTTAGCGAAATCCACCACTGTTGTGATAGAAACCAAGATCGACCAAGCCACTACCACCGATTTCACCCACTGTTGAGCCACCATCGCCGAGATCCAACCAAAAATGAACAAAACCGAGCCTAATCGAACCCACTGCCAAGCCGAAGCCGAGGAAAAACAAGTCCAAATTTTCAAATTATTAACAGTATAATTTGAAGAAATTAATTTGGTAATTTGTGTGGTGGATATTATTGAAATTGGTTGGACTTTTGTAGTGTTGGATTTGTGAATTTTGTAGATTTGGGGGCGAAGTTGGACGATAGTTTTAGAGTGTATTTTGGAAAAACTTGAGATTTTAGGGGAGACTCTGTCAAAAATTCTGTAAAAATACCGCTGAAAAGATCTAGGGCATCGACTTCTGCCGCTCCCACTTTTGATAATTTTAAATTCATATCTGCTGCTGCGGAGAAGAGTTACGAAGAAGGAATAACCCGGAAACACCATATTATGGAGAGAGATTTGACATAAACCCCGGGTTGTTTCCTGATATTGACAGGATTATCACAGATCGGCACTAGCGAAAGCTTTGTCAGCAGCCTCACCCAGCCTATGCAGCTATTGTACGGGAGTTTTACGCAAATGTTTATGAGCATCATGCGTATGTGGCAATGGTGAGAGGTCAACATATATCATTTGATTCCTCAACTATTAACAGATTTTATGACAAACCTGATTTGGAGGAAGATGAGTATCATGCGGTGATGGAGAGTATTGATATCACTCATCTCAGGGAGACTTTATGTGTTCCAAATGCTGCTTGGGTCATTAGTAGCAGTGGAGAATATATGAAGATGAGTTCGAAATTGCTGAAGCCTGAGACAAAAGTGTGGTTCCACTTCGTGACTAGAACTTTGCTATCGGGATCTCACATCACATATGTCACGAAGGAACGTATGATATTGTTATACTGCATTCTGAAGGGTTATACGATTAATGTTGGTTAGCTGATTTCGACCAACATCGTTTGGGCTGCAAGATCGGCCTGTTGTATTGTTATTTAATTTCATCACTCTGCACACAGACCATGGTTCATGTAGAACCAAGAGATGAATTGACGCAACCCATGACATCAATAACTACCAGAATTATCCAACAATTCCATACAAAGAGACAAGCTTCTGCAGGATCATCAGCTTCCACACCAGCTTCTGCATCAACACCACAACAACCGCCTCAACAACCACACAGATCATCTTGACCTCGCTCCTTAACTCAAAGGGTCACTAGATTGGAATCTCAGCAGGGATACATGGTTCAGCTGCTCGAACAAATAGCACGACAAGTGGGGATACAAGATGACCAGTTTCCACCACATCCAAATATCGACAGTGACGAGGAGGAGGCAGATGATTAAACTCAGGTACTATTGTTCCCTTCTATTTATTTATGTTTTGTAATGCATTGGGGACAATGCTTGATTTAGGTTTGGGGGTGTGGGTCTGCTTTTAAATTTTTTCAAAATTCCGTTAAAATTTTTCTTTTCTGCATTGCGTGTGTTGAATTTTAGTATTTTTATTTTTGTTCGTATTATGTGTGTTTTAAAATCGATAAAATCCAAAAAAAAAGAGTCTGATGATTTGATTGTTTGTTTAGCTAAAACGTTTTAGGAAAAGATAAATGCTAATTACACTTTTATCCCTAATTTGAATTTCATATCTAGGTCAGACTCGTAAGCACTTAAGAAAATAGTTTTGTAAGCAGTTAGATAATAAGGAATTAACAAAGTGACTAGTTAAAATAATCGGTGGTTGATGAATGACCGTTTGACTGATTTTTTGTTTTTGTCTACAAATTATTTGTGAAGTGAGGTATGTAAAAAAAATAAACGTCTGAGATCCAAGTTATTAAGTCTGTAAAGATGTTTTAACACCTAGTGCCATAAAACCAACTGGTTTGGGAGTCACTGGCCCAAAGCTCGCTACATGGATCAAAGATGTTGCAATATATATATCTGAAGTCTGAGTAATTAAGTCCGTAGGGGTGTCTTAACACCTGGTGCCCTAAAGCCAACTGGTTTGGGAGTCACTGACCCAAAGCTCGCTACATAGACGGAAGGTATTGTATATAAATAAAAAATAGAAAAAATCAAAGAAAAAATTAGAAAAAATTAGAAAAATCACATACCTCACTTTTGCTGACTGTGGTAGATAGAACAATTTTAGATACTCATATTGGATTGACCCATTAACTACTGAGAATTGAGACGAAATCACCTAGTTGACAACTTAGAATCGAAGCTGTTTGCTAGACTATTCACACACACACTTTGAGTCTGATTTAGATATGTAGTTCAAAAGAAATGATTTTAGTTGGAATATGCATTTTGAAGGTTCCTCTAACTTTGATGCTGGACATTCTCTGAGGACGCTGTTTATATATTTATTATCTTGTCTTTTTTTTTTTTTTTGCTTTTGTGTGCATTAGTTTTACTTGCTTTTTACTTTTGTTAAAATGTTTGTGGGTATCATTACTGTAAACCCTCACGAGACTACAACTCGTCCACTAGGGACACCTAGGGGTTAAAAGGCTTGTTGCATACGCTAAATGCAATTGTGATCCCTACGAAAGTGGCTTAGTTAATTTTATTTTTGTTATTTTATGTTTTGCTCGAGGACTAGCAAAATGTTAGGGTTAGGGGTGTGATGAGTGGTATTGATATCACTATTTCCCACTCATCTAACCTTATATTTTGTATAGTTTCTCGGGTTTTGTGAACGTTTTAATGTGTTTTGTGTTATTTTACAGATAAATAAAGTTGGGAAAGCGTTGGAAGCAATTTGGGGCCAAAATAGAAAAAAAAAAAGACAAAAGGGCAATTCGGTAATTTTCCAACATCGTGACGCCAAGACCTTCAGCGTCGTGATGCCTAACGTGTTCCGGTCATGCTAACGTGCACTGAGGGGACACGTGTCAGAATCTGAGAAATTGGACTTGCTAACGTACGCTGAACTTGCTAACGTGCAACGACCTTGCTAACATGCATCGTGCCACGTGTCATCTGTTGGACAATTATGACCCATAGCGTCACTATTTTTACAGATCATGGTGTTGTTGTACAAATTAACTATATGACAAATGAGATTGGACTCTTATCATTTGTGATTAGATCACCAAGATATATAAATGATAGGAGGTCCATGTGATTTGTTCCTGGATTGCGAATGATATGAGACAGTATCAGTCCACGAAGGATAAATCATTAAATATCCCTAGTCAGAGTATTATCGAGATTGGACATCGATGAATATGTAAAAGACTAGTATTACACTTGTGTACGTTGTGAGGGCACAACGGCATAGTTCTCATATATTTGGGTATAGGATACTCATGCAAATGTAATAGGAGGTTGTGTTTTACCAATGGTACGGGAAACAGCTTTGCTCTGGATAGATCCCCTCGGAATTCCATTGGTAGTATGACTATGTGTCTATGGAATTCCGAAATCAAGGTAGGTGTATTTGGTCTTAACCTGAGACTTGCACCGGTAATACTTGCGACAATCAATATACTTTGGTTGCGGTCATCTAGGACTTTAACAGGTTCTGTGTACGCCAATGTTGGGTATATTGAGAATCGTAGTGTGTTGGGTGTGATGTCAAGATGGAATCATCACTCTAGTCATAGTGGAGATGATGGTCACATAGGATACGGGACTAGTTCTCTTAAATGCTGCAGCTATCGGGATATTATGACAAGGTCATGTATATCCGATTATAGAGACTAGTCACCAAACATCCGACATGTGCTTTGTACGGGGCAGACACAATTCCAGCCCCAGGCCTAGCACGTGATCATTCGATACTGGATCGTCATACACAATACTACGTATACTATGCCTGATATAGATCCTTTATTCCTGTAAGGATATTTCTGGAGAATTGGGAAGGCATGGCGCTTTGCTAGAAGCTAACCTTGTCTTATAAATCGGTACAAACGTAGTACAAGGTACTTACGTGTTCGGATAGTCCGACGACCGACTTTACTGCCAATATATCCGGGGATCTCATGGGTCTCTTCCCAAAGATTCACCGATGATGTATGACTCGCACTCTAAATTAATCTGGGATTAATTAGAAGAGAGAGAAAATTAATCTGGGATAAAATATCATTAAAAGAGAGATAACAGTTAATTTGGAATTAATCGATAAATTAATATATTTGATATATTAAACGAAATTAGATTTCGACGCGGAATTAAAATTAGATTTTAACTCGGGCGAACAAATTAATTTAAAATTAATTCGTTAGCGATGTGAATAGTAATTATGCTAGGAATAATTATTTAATTAAATTTGATTTAATTACGTCGCAACGGAAAATTCGTTAATTTGGAATTAGCGAACCCGAGCCCGAGATTGTTTGCGAGCGCATTCGCATTTCGAATTCGAATGCGGCACGTAAGTCAAATCAAGCGTCAAATCGCTAGTCGCAACTAGCGTCAAATCATTCGTCAATCAAGTGATGCATGTCTTTCACTTTGAGTGATTGACGCAAGTCATTATTCATGAGTGATGTGAGTTGATGGAGGTTGATTGGCTTTAATTGCTTGACTTTTTGAAAGCCAAATTCACATGAAATGAATTTGAAATTTACTTAAGTGTATTAGATACACTTTAGCCATCAACCAAACTCATCTCTCTCTCACTTCTTCTCCTTTCTCTCCACACGCCCAAGGGGCTGGAAAAACCTTCTGGTTTTCTGTCAAAAACCGAGAGCCATAGGGAAGCTTAGAGTCGCAATTTTGTGGCAAAATCGGGAGTGTTAGCACACTACGAAGTCATGCGAAGGTGATAAGGAAGTCTACCAATGAGCTTGGAATTGTTTGACGAAGCTTGGAGCTTGACGAAGGAGCTCAAAAACCAACCATGGAGGACGCGAAAACAGCAGCTCACTGCCGAGGAACAGAGGGCAGAATATTGAAGTTTTGTTGCCTCCCGCGTCGCTCAACCGATCGATGTAATTATTCCGCAACTTCGTCGTTGTTATTCACACATGTTTTCTTGCTTTTGATTCGATCCTTGGGACCGTAGAACTCCAACTTCATCATCACAGAAGATCAGCTAAAATGCGCCGTGTGCCACGTGTCACAAACCTATAGTGCCGACACTCCGCATGACACGTGTCACCTTCTTATTGGACCAAAATATCGGTAAATCACATTCTGCCACATGTCAAGCTCTCATTGGACCACTCTCACCACGTGCCACATGTCATCATTTGATTGTGCCGACAGAATGCGCGTGGTCAAACCACGTAGACCAAAAATGTGTGCCAGCGTCGCGACGCTGGGAGCTTTGCGTCGCGACGCCAGATGCCGAATTTGCCTATAAATTGAGGCCTTCATCACTTCATTTGGTGTGCTTTCCTTGGGATTTTTTCCTTGATTTCATAGGAAGCATCTAGTTTTGTAATATTAAAATTATTGATTTTTATTTTTAGTTTCTATTACACCTTTTTATTTATTTACTTTATGTTTTGTAGTTAAATTTTTGCTGGGGTAAAAGGTAAAACCTTTAATATAATTATCTAGGTAAATCTCATTTAATTATAATTTATAAATTATAATTTAACCGGATTAATTAATGGCAGACTTTATTACCGCCTATATGGTCGGTCTAAAATAAATTACTTTACCACCTATACGACTGGTCTTTATGTGACAGATAATTACCGCCTATATGGCTGGTGTAATTGGACTAAATGGATTACCGCCTATATGGCTGGTTTTAAATGTTTAACATATTAATTCTTGAGAAAGCAGAACATAAAATAATTTATATATTATAATAAGTGAGATTCCTAGATAAGAAATATTAAATGTGGATCCTCTAATCCCATCATTTTATTTTTATTCTAGGGAAGTGATGAAACACAATATTCACACTTAATAATTGATTTTCTTTTTATAGGTAATTCTTTAGTTTGTTTATTGTCTTAAGCTTAATGCTTCTTGTTTTCTGATCACCAATAAGTTTGATGTGGTAAACTTAAAATGAACTAGACATAGGGATTTTAGGTTTCAGCCTTAGATTCAATAGCCCACGATCTTTCTTGATGATAGATAGCCATTTAATAAATTTCCTTACAGGATAGATATATAACTGTCAGGCGGGGGTAGCCACAATTGGAAATTGATCTTAATGAATCCATGTAATTTGGTTGACATGGACATATGGTTTAATTGGGTTATACTGGGTATTTGCGTCTGACCATCGACATAGGCTTTTGCATATTTTCGTCTTCTAGGTTAGCAAACTGATTTATTACACATAGATAAGAGAATCAATTCATCTTTATAATAATATTGTGTGGAGTCACGACCCTAGATCTATGAGTCTTTTCTTTTATTTTCCTTCGTATTTTCTTTTGAGTCTGTTTTTATTTTAAGTAGCAAATCCACATTCAACCAACTAAAAGCAATCATTCTCTTCTCCCTATAATTAGATACTTGTAAATAAATAGTATCAATAATTAATAACAACAGTAGGAATTAAGTCCTCGTGGGATCAATATTTTTATACTACTTGAACGATACGTTCGCTTGCGTTATACGCGTGTGTTTACGCCGGTCAATTTCATTAGTGAGACTCTCTAGATTCAGGCATATCCGTCACGAAATCCAATTTCATGTCCATAATTTATCCACCCGTAAATTATGACGATCACGGATAAACTCGCTGAATCATATAGGTCGAGGTCATGGAAAATGTATAATTCCTCCGTCACAGGTATCCGGATATATCCCAGAGATATAGATGTAAATGTCAAATCTCTATAGGGATTATCCCGTTGACGTCTCTATTAGCAATCTCAAAAAGAACATTTAGAACTAACTTCTAAATTGTACCATGGGCCCATGGTTTTTATCTGATTGCTAATCATATGGACTACCTATGCTCTGATACATAGAACTGACGGATCCTATCTCGATACACACAGGACACCCTGAGGATCTATCCACACCCACCGAACAGACGGAGGTCTGATCTAAATAGATCGGTGACATTACTGCCATCTAAGTGAGGAAGATGTCTCATGTGCCTACAGTAGTATCTCAAGTCGAAGAATTATAAGTGCTACTCAACCCGATAAGATTCTTATTGAAGTTGGTGTACCATCCATTAAGAATCTTCGGTGATTCGTTCGGTGTTTATCCACTACAAAACACCTACACGTCTATACTAGTCTCCAAGACTTATGGTTCATTGAGAAACCATTGGAATCATATATTCCAGTATACAACATGTATCGGTCTCAACGCGTTTACTTTACTGACCAAGTAGTGTAAACCTTGACCAGGAATTGTCTGAGAATGACAACGTCATGATACAACTCAATGTCAGTTGCGACGCTTTTGCAACAACATCATGACTAGTCATTCTAAGGTCATTACATTTTTACCATTTTAAAAGATACATTATATTATAGAAACTGCATATATTATTCATAATAATAACGTTTTACAGTAGTATTCATAAAGAAATACAACCGGGAATTGGCGCTCTGAGCACCTACCCCAACAAAAGTTTCTTTGCAACCCTCATCGATTGCAATATACTTTTCTTCTGTATCAGACAGAGCAACACACTTTTGAAGCTTGGACTATCAACAAACTGCTCCCCCTGCAAAGGTAAACAAATATCCTGATATGGATTTTCTAGAAACAATATCTCCTGCCATGTTTGCATCTGTGTATGCATGTAACACATGTTTATCACCACCAAAACAAAAAGATGTATTGGAAGTGCCTATGAGATATCTGAGAATCCATATCACTGCTTCCAAATGCTCTTTGCCCAGATTTGACAGAAACCGACTAACTACACCAACTACATAAGCAATATCTGGTATAGTGCAAACTATGACATACATCAAACTGCCAACTGTTGAAGCATAAGGAACTCCTATAATCTTTTGCTTCTCTTCCTTAGTTGTAGGACATTATTTTGAACTAAGGTTGAAATGAACTACAAGCGGAGAACAAACAGATTTTGACTTGTCCATGTTAAATCTTTCAAGAACCCTTTCAACATATGCTTCTTGAGATAACCACAACTTCCCACCTTTTCTGTCGCGGGAGATCTTTATGCCAAGAATTTATTTTTCTGGCCCTAGGTCTTTCATAGCAAAAAACTTGTTAAGTTCTCTCTTCAAGTTATCAATCTTACAAACATTTTGGCCAACAATCAACATGCCATCCATATAAAGCAGAAGAATGATAAAATCATTTTTACCAAACTTTTTCATAAAAACACAGTGATTAGATGCAGTTCTGCTGAAACATGAAAGAATCAAACTTCTTGTTGTTGGACAATTATGACCCATAGCGTCACTATTTGTACAGATCATGGTGTTGTTGTACAAATTAACTATGTGACAAAAGAGATTGCACTCTTATCATTTGTGATTAGATCACCTAGATGTATAAATGATAAGAGGTCCTTATGATTTGTTCCTGGATTGAGAATGATATGAGACAGTATCAATCCACGAAGGATAAATCATCAAATATCCCTAGTCAGAGCATTGTCGAGATTGGACATCGATAAATGCGTAAAAGACTAGTATTACACTTGTGCGCGTTGTGAGGGCATAACAGCATAGTTCTCATATATTTGGGTATATGATACTCATGCAAGTGTAATAGGAGGTTGTGTTTTACCGATGGTACGGGAAACATCTTTGCTCTGGATAGAACCCTCGGAATTCCATTGGTAGTATGACTATGTGTCTATGGAAGTCCGAAATCAGGGTAGGTGTATTTGGTCTTAACTTGAGACTTGCACCGCTATTACGTCCGACAATCAATATACTTTGGTTTTGGTCGTCCAGGGCTTTAACCGGTTTCTGTGTACGCCTCTTCTGGGTATATCGAGAATCGTAGTGTGTTGGGTGTGATGTCAAGACAGAAGTGTCACTCCAGTCATATGGAGATGATGGTCACGTAGGATACGGTATTAATACTCTTAAGTACGCCTCTTAGAGACAAGTTACTAGACATCCGACATGTGCTTCGTACGGGACATACACAATTCCAGCCCCAGGCCTAGCACATGATCATTCGATATTGGATCGACATACACAATACTACGTATACTACGCCTGATATAGATCTTATATTCCTGTAAGGATATTTCTGGAGAATGGGTAGGCATGGCGCTTTGCTAGAAGCCAACCTTGTCTTGTAAATCGGTAAAACGTCGTACTTGGTACGTACGTGTTCGGATAGTCCGACGACCGAATTTACTGCCAATATATCCGGGGATCTCATGGGTCGCTTCCCGAAGATTCACCGATGATGTATGACTCGCACTTTTAATTAATCTGGGATTAATTAGATAAGAGTGAAAATTAATCTGGGATTAATTGCGGAGATATTTTATCTGGGATAAAATATCAATTAAAGAGAGATAACGATTAATTTGGAATTAATCGATAAATTAATATATTCGATATATTAAACGAATTTGGATTTCGACGCGGAATTAAAATTGGATTTTAATCACTATTCACTATTAGCGACGTGAATAGTGATTTCGCTAGGCGTAATCATTTAATTGCGTCGCAACGAAAAATTCGTTAATTTAGAATTAGCGAACCCGAGCCCGAGATTATTTGCGAGCGCATTCGCATTTCGAATTCGAGTACGGCACGGAAGTCAAATCAAGCGTCAAATCGCTAGTCACATCAAGCGTCAAATCATGTCACTTTGAGTGATGTGAAAATTTGATTGATTGATTAATGGAGGTAGTTGGAAGGCATTAACTGCCTTTTGCCTTTTGACTTTTTTAAATGAAAAATAGTATATGGTTAATTGATTTTGGAAATTGAATATCTAATACACATTTTTCTTTTCATTCTCTCTCTTTGCTCACGTTTTGGAGCCACAATTTCTTCTCTCATCTCACGCCCATTTTGGGCAGTTCTTGTTCTTCTTTTTCTGGGAAAATCGAGAGCAAAGGGAAGCAAGTGTGATGATTTTGTGGCAAAATCAAAGAGAGCTAGCACTCCGAGAGACATGCGAAGGTGATAGAGAAGTCCACCCATGAGCTTGGAATCATTTGACGAAGCTTGGAGCTTGACGAAGATGATCCAAATGACCGAAAATAGTGGACTGCAAAATCAGTCACTGCCGTGACTTCAAGGAGCAGAAAATAGATTTTTGTTGCCTCTAGCGTCGCTCAACCACTCGATGTGAGTATTCCGCAACTCCTTGAATGTATTCGCACTTGTTTCATGCTTGTTTAATGATATTGGGAAGGTTAGAAAACTCCAACAATGGTATCTATGAGCAAGGTTGAGCATGAAAATGATTTAGGGCTTAAAATTTGGTTAAATTGATTTTGAGCATGAATTTATGAAATTGGATGAATGAATATGCTTAAATGTGTTTTAATTGAAGTTTGATATGATCAATTTCATGAAATTTGATTGGATCAATTTTTTGCCCAAATCTTATGCTTGGCCGAGAGGTATATGCCCTAAATGGTCTTGGAATTTTTTGTTTCGTTGTTCATTGGATGACTTGAAGCAATTGGAAAATGTTGACTGCGGATTCAATTGGATTGGAATCAAAATTGGACTTAAAAACCCTACCATTGCTGAGACATATAAAGCATGTATGGGTTTGATTTTTGATTAAATAATGTTGGACATGATTTAATGTTAATAAGCATGATTAATTAGACAAATTTATGATTTGGAAATATTGATTTGGGTAATTAATTGTGATATACACTTTGGTAATTAAATTGAGAATTGGAATTTGGAATTTAATTATATTGGGCCTAATTTTGGAAATTGGACTTTAATTAAATTAATATTGGATATTAATCGGGCCTTAAGACCCGTAACGATTAAATTTGGAATTTAAGTCGTAAAGGTTCGTTAAATAAAGTGTAGTAATTAATTTGTAATTAAATAGCGAATTAGTATTAAATACAAATTGAATTGGATTTAATTATGTAGTTTAATTTAATTCGATAATTCGTACTTTGAGTACTTATTCGCAAAACGAGTTTGACTCGCGCAAAATCAAATCGTTGTTTGAACATTGGATGATCACTAATTATCAGATTAATTAATTTGATTAGATTGATTGATAACATGCTTGTGTGAATACATGGTTGCGATGCATGAATAATGTATATCAGATGAATATTATATGGGTGGGACAATTTTAGAAATTGTTGTAATAAATTTGATTTATTAATTGGACCTGCGTGTCCAGCCTTATTACCTCCTTATTCTTTCTATTCTCTTCTCACCTATTCCCCTCAATGTAAATGAGGTTTCTTTAGAAGTGTAGTGTAACGGGTAGAAGTAAATACTTGTGCAAGCAGGAGAGAGGAAAATGAGAGATATGATCTAGGATCAATGTGTAAAGTATCCATCCGCATATCATCATTATTTATTATACGCGCTTTATTATGAGTTTAGAATGCATGTTTAAGGGTGTATGATGATGAGACCTTAACAAAGATAATAAATTGGTTGCCAATTTGCACTCGAAAAACCCTCAAAAATATTAAGCGTTTTTCCTTCCATTGAGTGATTCTTACTCAAGATCCGAGACTGGCATTGGCTTGTTGGCTAAAGTCAATGCCTTTTTCCATTGAGGATGTGTTTGAATCACGAAGGCTTTGTTCCATATCAGTGTCTTGTCCAAGTTGTGGTTTGTTGGCCAAAGTCAAGACCACTTCTTGTCCATCGACATTGATTACGAAGCTTTCCATAGTCAATGGGTCGCGCTTAACTGGGATCACTAAGTTTGTTGTGCCAAAGCCAAGGCTTAGTTGATTCAGAGGAAGAAGGTTAGGCAATATATTGGCATATATAAGATATATGTTTCGGACTTGGATGTCCCCCTACTGGATCTAGGAATTGGATTGGATCCAATTGATCTTAGAGATCTACCTAGTTAATTATCATACAATTTGTTGGCCAAAGTCAAGATTGTGTGATATTAACGGGATCCTAGCCCACTAGGAAACACGATTTCCCGAGTACTCGACAGAAGGTTAGAGGCTCGTCGAAAAATAGTGGGAGGCAAGAATTGAATTTACAATATTCATTTAATTACTTGCCATACGCGCTCAAACAAATATCATTTTTCAAATAAATTAAATGTTAGTTGGACTAATATTTAAACGTTGTTTTAATTAACAGTTGGACTGTATTCAAACTATTCATTTATAGTTGATTTTATAATTGGATTATAGTAATCAATATAATTGATTTTAATCTATTAAATTATAGTTGATTAAATAGTTGGACTATTGTAATCATTATAATAAATAGTACCTAAATCATTGATTAAATAGTTGGACTATTGGAATCAAGATGTAATTGAAAAATTGACATTTAAAACATAATCCTAGGGAAAATGTATTTAAATGGTTTAATTTTCAAATTGGGAATAAATTTCAGGATGGTCGTGGAAAAAAATAACTTACTTTATTTGATAAAATAACATATTCTGCCTAAGCCCGGAGTTAAGAAAATGTAGAGCATAATCTTTGGAAGATTTATGTAATGATAACTTTAGTGCTTAATCCATTAAGCTTGTCGCAGTAGACTCCTTAATTTCTGAATCAGAACTAAGGATTATATCCTTAAAGTATGATAATGAAATTGAAGGATCTTCATAAATCTACACTTAGATTTTAGAAGTACTAAATTGCAATAAATAACTCTTGGACAGTTAATGACTATTCTCAAGGAGACAAAGTCAAAAGTTTGCAATAAGGCAAGTAGCGCAAGGCGCACCTTACTTCGATATTCTAGAAGACCAAGGCTTGGCCGAGGGCTTCTGGAATGTGAAAAGGGCAAAGGAAAAATCATTATAATCTTCTAGGAAGATAAAAGAATATCCCAAAATGTCTGCCTAAATTGTGGCAAACAGGATCGCAGAAGCGTGACTGCCGTTTGGACAAAGCAGACACGAAGGAATTGAAGAACGGGCAAGGCTCTGACATCAAAGATGTTTGTCATAAATATGTTCACTACTAGTATTAAAATTGGATTTTAAATACTTAGTGTGATACATAAATACATACTGATGTTCAGAATCTCCTATGAGCAGGATACTGACTTTAGTTGAGACTTAATCTGCGAATTGGAAACGGGACGACTGTCGCTGTTTTAACCGTAGATACCAAATTTAGGAACTACCCTTCGGGTGTGTACCTAAATTTGGAAACTGTTATAATGTTACTAGTTTGACTAGAAACATTATCTCTATATCAGTGTTTAACCCGCTGCGGGTGAACCTTTATATTCTAGAACACTAAAGTGTTTTATTTTATAAAAATGATATTGAGATAACACATTAAATGTGAATAACAGTATTTATATTTTGAATATAAATAAATCTCAAATATATAACATGACAAACAAATAGCTCAAACTGATATGGCATTGTTGTCTGGGACACAATTAAACAAGAATCGTATATCCACACTTTCGAAGAGTGGGTACTAGGACTAATTTGATTCCATTCAAATAAAGTCTACGAATCTAGTTTATTGGGCAAAGTGCCTATAACACTATTTACTTGGTAAAAATGTAAATGACACAGATCTGTTAGCCCTAGTTCATAGTGAAGTAAGTGGGCCCATGTCTAGCTAGGCTAGAGATGGATATGAATATTTCGTGACCTTTACGGATGTGACATCGCGTTATGGTTCTGTGTTTCTATTGAAACACAAATCAGAAATTTTTATAGTTTGGACACGAAATAGACAAACGGATCGGCTAAAGTATAAAACCGTCACGGTAAGACCGTAATGGAAAATACTTAAGCAATAAGTTTCTAATATACTTGAAAGAGTATAGTATTCTTTCAAATGTGGACTCCTCCTGGAACACGTTAATTTGATGGTGTGTCCGAACTGAGTAACCGAATCTTGTTGGACATGATAAGGTTAATCATGAGTCGCTCTGAGCTACCATTTCCTTCAACGGATAAGCATTAACAGTGCAGAACTTATTTAGAATAAGGTTCCATAAAAGCTGTTTGATAGATTTCAAATTAGATATGAACCGGAAAGAAACCGGATTTCTCATTCCTGTAAATTTGGGATGCTAGGCATATGTTTGGATGATACCAAACTAAAACCCAAATTGGATAAGTGCCAATTGTAGGTTATCCTAGGGATACCAAAGTATAATACTTATACATCTCACCAGAGAACAATTAGATTGTTGCTCACCATGCGGTTTTCCTAAGAGGAATACCTATATGCAGTGGTAAGTGGGAGGATAGTAAAACTCGATGAAAATCGGAGTAATACTGTCCAAGGCACTGAATCTTAATGGACCATAAATAGTTCATCAAGGATGAAACTATTACCAATAATCTTCGAATACACAAGAACCGCGTAGGTCGGAGAGAGTCAGAAAAAACCTGGGGTATGTGTGGGGATGTATGCCCTAGAGCTACATTAGATGGAAATGGTTTCTTTTGCAAAGAAATAAAATGATGCATTATTCATTTATCAAATTATTTGTTTTAATTTTCGCATATTATATATCTTCATAAATACCATAGATTACTTATGTACTTTCAAGACTTGGTGCATGAGTGTCATGCACCAGATGATTCAAGTCTAAAGTTAGTAATCTTAAATAGTCCATAGAGAGCAAACAAACTGGTACTTTGTTTGTGGTTTATCTATAGCTGCGGTCCATTCTATATTTGGATGGCGATCTTAATCCGGATCGTCCATGTAGAGACATGAGAATGGAGGCACCTTATATGATGTGATCATATAGGACTGGACCCAGATAGAAATGACATTCTTATAATATCCGTTAAACAAAGAAAGTCATTTCAATCTACTTGATGGTCATATATGGGTTGATCTTAATCCTGAGTGTACTACGAACTCCTACATGGCGGGATATGTCATTTGATTTACAAAAGGTGAGGTTGGTGTAGCAATCCCAACCAATAACTACGTACTTTGAGGGAATAGTCTGTTATGTAGCTATGAACGTTTTACATAAACATGGAATTCACTCCTTCTTGCGAGAAGTAGATGAATATCTCTCTTAAGGGTTGATTCGGTACTTGAACGATTAGAGCGCTCAAGTCTTTCTATTGCGAATAGAAAGATTAATATTCATAACAGTTATGAATGAATCGTTCATTAGAGAATCAATGGTACTTAAGATAAAATAATTAGAGGGGTATAACAGACATTATGACCCGGCTCTAATTACGATATATTCGTGAAGGATCAATTCGTATGCAATGACTATATCGGTGGACACCGACTTTGTTCGGCCTTATATTTCATCTACGGCGACGAGAGTGCAACTTCGGGTTTTTAGTGGAATAACCCGGAGTTAATAATTCGTAATATTTAATTAAGAGCTTAATTATATTTCGAGATTATTGGAGCTCAGAACCGTAAGTCCACTTGGTCCCCGTGCTAGCTCGATTTACTATAGCGGAGCTAATATAATTGGATGGTCCAATTATATACTCACAAAAGGAATAAATATTATTAATATGATTAATAATAATTATATCACACATGAGACTTTATATTAAAAGTTAATATAAAGTATTAATAATTATATATGATAATTATTAAATTAGAACATTAAATTATATATGATATAATTTAATAAGGCTAAGGATTATTACCAAGGTAGGATTCCTTATTGGATAAGGAATAGGATTTGTTTGTTTTGGAAACAAAGTCAAATCCTAATTGTCCCCTACCTTGGCCGAATTTTTGGAGTCATATTAGGGATATGATTTGTTTGTTTTGGAAACAAAATCAAATCCAAATTAAATCCCCTTTGGCCAAAAATTTGGAGTCCTAAAGGGAGTAGGATTTGTTTATTTTGGAAGCAAAATCAAACAAGGAATCCTACCCCACCCTTGGCCGAAATTTGACTATATTGGGAGACTAGTGGTTGATTTGTTTTATGAAATGAATTAACCATAAGTATAAAAGAAAAATTATGATTTAATTTTTCAGATCCAAGAAATTAAAAAACCCTAGCCTCCATCTCCTTCTCCAAGCTCTCAAGAATTGAGAATTCTTTTGGTATGTGTGATTATTCTCTAATCGTTTAGAGATTAATTTGTGAGTGTAGCCCACACTACCCTCCGTTAGTATCGAGACATAGTTCGGAAGACCTCGTGACGTTGAAAAACATCCCCAAATACTTAACACAAGTCACGGCAACCAGCCCCTGGAATCCCTGCAATTTGCGCAGATACAAGTTCTCATGGAGCTCCGTTTTGTTTGGTTTTCATTCGGGAGTTTGGGAAACACTTTAGGATAATTATAGGGCTGTGTTAGGATTGATTTTTGGAGAAAAATCATATCTGAAATTGAGCAGTGAGTGGGGCAAATCAGACCTGAAACTGGGTGCAGTTCGCGCCCATAACGTGTCCAAAACAGTTCGTTATTTCACTTCAGTTCAAGGGCTGTTCGGGGACTGTTTCGGGGATATTCCGGAGCTGAGATTTTGTCCAAAACATCAGTGAATCCACTGGTGTGGTTCGGCCAAGCAAAGGGAAGAGCATAAAAAATTTTCAAGTTTGGGTTCGTGAGCCTAATCGCTTCCGTTGCGCGGGGGAATGCGTTCCCTACAGTATGGGTTTCTTATCTCACCTCATAAAGATGTCTATCTTATTGAGGAATACCAACTGACTACGTATGAGGAAGTGATACAAGGTATCGACTCCCTATTATGGCAAAGTGCCATGAGTCCGAAATGGATTCCATGTATATCAACAAGTTTGGATACTAGTTGATGTACCGCAAGGCATTGTGCCTAATGGTACTTTATAAGTCTTCAAGGAAGACATACCTGTATGGCAACATACCAACGCATAAAGCTAGGCTTTTAGCGGAAAGGTATCGTTATCAACATTGTGTTGATTACGATTCAACCTTTTACTTGTTGCCACGGTAAATCCATTTGGATAATACTTGTAGATGCTGCATGTTTCGTTTGTGAAATATGTCAGCTTAACGGGAAAAATCGCTTTCCTGAAAATGAAACCTTTTGGGGGATGTTTACAACATCCTGACGATTTTGTCGTACCAAAACTAGCAAACAAGGTTTTTCGGGTTATTCAATCTATGTTTGGATTGAAGAAAACATTAGGTTCTTGGAATTGTCATTTTGATGTGATCATAATGGTTGATGATTTAATTCAAAACGAAATGATTCTTGTGTATATAAGAGGGTTAGTGGGAGCGCACTGACAGTGGTTATCCTATAAATAATGATAATATGTCATTTCTTGGAAATGATATTCCCATAATAATAATCGGTGAAAGCTTGGCTTTCGAGAAAATTCTCCGTATAATTCTTGGGAGAAAACAACCTTTATTCAAGGAATAAAGATCTACTGGGATAGATTAAGTTGTTAAAACTCTCCGAGAACCCGTACATTGAAAAATGTACGCGACCTGGTGTCTCATACGCTTTGAGCATATGGATTCACAATCAGGCCAATCCATGTGATAGTCACTGGATTGATGTTAAGAACATCCATTAGTATCTTAGAGATCTAAGGATGTTGTCTTAATCTGTGGAGAAGGAGAACTTGAAGTGACTAGGATCACTGCAGCAAGTTTCCCAACCGATAAAGTGACTATAAGTCGCAAACGGTACTATACAGTTTGAATAACATAACAGTGAGCTGGAAATCTTCCAAGCAAGATACTGTTATCCAATAAACAACAAATGCGGGTTATTTCTGCAGCTGAGGCAGCAATAGAAGCATTCTGGGTCGATAAAAAATCTAATTAGATTAGATATAGTTCTGTTAGCAGCTGAGCTAGGCTTCAGCACAGGCTAAAGAATTAGTGGTCTCATCAACGATCCAGATACATACTTCGATATTCATCTGATTCATTCGGATCATATATCGTGGCGATGTGATGATAGAATAAATCGCATGAGACGATAATCACACAAATCCGCTGAAGAAAGCCTTTTCTCAGCAGTTTGAGCCAACCGTACATAGTTCGGGTGTTAGACACTCGAGTGACTAGCTATAGGCCAAGTGGGAGATTGTTGGACAATTATGACCCATAGCGTCACTATTTGTACAGATCATGGTGTTGTTGTACAAATTAACTATGTGACAAAGGAGATTGCACTCTTATCATTTGTGATTAGATCACCTAGATGTATAAATGATAAGAGGTCCTTATGATTTGTTCCTGGATTGAGAATGATATGAGACAGTATCAATCCACGAAGGATAAATCATCAAATATCCCTAGTCAGAGCATTGTCGAGATTGTACATCGATAAATGCATAAAAGACTAGTATTACACTTGTGCGCGTTGTGAGGGCATAACAGTATAGTTCTCATATATTTGGGTATAAGATACTCATGCAAGTGTAATAGGAGGTTGTGTTTTACCGATGGTACGGGAAACAGCTTCGCTCTAGATAGAACCCTTGGAATTCCATTGGTAGTATGACTATATGTCTATGGAAGTCCGAAATCAGGGTAGGTGTATTTGGTCTTAACCTGAGACTTGCACCGCTAATACGTACGACAATCAATATACTTTGGTTTTGGTCGTCCAGGGCTTTAACCGGTTTCTGTGTACGCCTCTTCTGGGTATATCGAGAATCGTAGTGTGTTGGGTGTGATGTCAAGACGGAAGTGTCACTCCAGTCATATGGAGATGATGGTCACGTAGGATACGGTATTAGTACTCTTAAGTACTGCAGTCATCGGGATAAAATGACAAGGTCATGTTTATCCGATATAGAGACTAGTTACCAGACATCTGACATGTGCTTCGTACGGGGCATACACAATTCCAGCCCCAGGCCTAGCACGTGATCATTCGATACTGGATCGACATACACAATACTACGTATACTACGCCTGATATAGATCTTATATTCCTGTAAGGATATTTCTGGAGAATTGGGTAGGCATGGCGCTTTGCTAGAAGCCAACCTTGTCTTGTAAATCGGTAAAACGTCGTACTTGGTACGTACGTGTTCGGATAGTCCGACGACAGAATTTACTGCCAACATATCCGGGGATCTCGTCGCTTCCCGAAGATTCACGTGATGATTTTGTGGCAAAATCAAAGAGAGCTACCACTCCGAGAGACATGCGAAGGTGATAGGGAAGTCCACCCATGAGCTTGGAATCATTTGACGAAGCTTGTAGCTTGACGAAGATGATCCAAATGACCGAAAATAGTGGACTGTAAAATAAGTCACTACCGTGACTTCAAGGAGCAGAAAACAGATTTGTGTTGCCTCTAGCGTCGCTCAACCGCTCGATGTGAGTATTCTGCAACTCATTGAATGTATTCGCACTTGTTTCATGCTTGTTTAATGATATTGGGAAGGTTAGAAAACTCCAACACTTGTACCACTGTCTAGGTGCATGTTTCAACCCACACAAACTTTTCTTCAACTTGCATACAAGTTCCTTTTTGCTATTAATATAGAATCCTTCAAGTTGCTCTATATATATTTCCTCCTCCAAGTCACCATGTAAGAAAGCTGTCTTCACATCAAGTTGTTCAATCTCCAAATTCAGGCTAGCTGCTATACCCAGAACAACTCGGATAGAAGACATCTTCACCACATGAGAAAATATTTCTTCAAAATCAACTATTTTCTTATGACCAAAGCCCTTCACAAACAATCTAGCCTTGTACCTTTATTGTTAGTTACTTTCAGTTTTCAACTTGTAAATCTATTTATTCTTCAGTGTATTTTTACCCTTAGGCAACTTCATTAAGTCATAAGTTTGATTTTCATGCAAAGATTTCATCTTTTCTTGCATGGCTTTAACCTACTCATTTTTCTTCTAATGAGACATTGTTTCTTTAAAATATTATGGTTCTCCTCCATCTGTAAGCATCACATACTCATGTGGGGGATATCTAGTGGAAGGTTTCCTCTCTCTAGTGGATCTTTTATATTTAGGTTCAACTGGTGGTTTATGTGGTCCTGAAAGTACTTGTTCAACCTGTTTTGCTGGACCATTATCATCAATTGTATCATCATAATAATCCCCTCTAGCTCCCCCATGATCATCATAAACTGCAGGTGGAGAAACTAAACTCGAACTAATATGAATTTCTTGAGATGATTCAGGCTCATCACTCCTCTCAATATCACCAGCTATCTGATCCTTAAGGAATACAACATCTATGATTCTGATGAGATTCTTTGCCACTAGATCCCAAAACCTGTACCCAAATTTCTTCATGCCCATAACCTAAAAAGATACATTTTTTAAATTTGTCATCATGCTTTAGTCTTTCATCCTTGGGAATGTGAACATATGTTCTGCAACCAAACACTCTCAAGTGTTTATACGAAATATCATTCCTTCTCCAAACTCTATCAGGAACATCACCATCTAAAGGAGCTGAAGGAGAAAGGTTAATCAAATCAACGGTTGTCCGTATAGTCTATGCCCAAAATGATTTAGGAAGCTTGGCATCAGAAAACATACACCTGATTCTTTCTTTAATGGCTTCTCCCTCGCCTATCTTGATTTTCTGAAACAAGTGCATCTGACTCAGAGGGACCCACATCAAAATTCTTTCTTCTAAATTCTTCATTCTAAAGCCTGTCTATAATCATATCTAAGGTTAGTTTTCCATTCGGCACTGAATTATTCACTAATACTACTAATGTTTCCCAACTATCAAGTAAAGAACTCAGCAATAACAATGCTTGCAACTCATCATCTAGTGTGATCTTCATCGTAGTCAACCGATCAACAATGTCCCGAAACTCACTAGTGTGTTCAGTTATACCGCGCCCTTCCTTGTATTTCAAATTCACAAGCTTTTTCATCAAATTAGCTTTTTCATCAAAAAATCTCTATATGAAAACTCATTATGGCCAGTTTAATGTACTTGTTAATTTCCATAAGCACCCATATGTTATACCAAGTATCTGGACCATGCTAGTAGGTTATGAGATCAATTATCCTATATGTAGGTGGCAATAACATCATGGTAGTCTTATTTGGAATATCAATACCCTAGTTATTGTTAATCTCACTACTATGAACATTTATTAGCGATTGGATATTAGGAATAAGATCTCATAGATTAAAACTCTATTTGATTCCTACGTAAAACTCTCATAGGAATTTATCATATAAGATATCCATTTAAAGATATAAGGACAAAAGCTTATATGATAAATTGAATTGCCATTTTATTTTATTTAACATAAGTTATTATAGTCATTAATCCAATGAATCTATGGTATATTACCAATAACTTATTGGTTGCTTTCCTCGAGCAAGCCCAATCGATTATACATGTGACCTTCTTGCATAATCCAAAACACTAAACAAGTCTACTAAAGCAGTTTTTGTAGATATAAAAAAATAATTCAAAAGTTACATTCTTGAAAATTTTTAGAAACTTAGTATCCAAGTTTCATCCATGGAATCTGATTTGGAATGATCTAGGTGTGCCACTAAACTCGGAGTCATACTCCTGTGTGATAACGACGTGTGGCTACACAAACACTCAAAGATTCTTCTCATAAACTTTTTAAAAGTTTGTTTTCATTTTGATGCGCATAGGGTGTTATGTATAGCCTTCTCTGCTTGGCAGTCAACTTTTGAACTTTGCTAGGAACGATTGAGTGATCCAATTGATGTGAGATTAGTGCTAAAATGAATGTTTAGGTGTTAAGAAATTTCTTCCACTGGTTTCGCCGTGATCTGAACTCTAAGCTGAATTTCCCGTTCTTTTTCATAATAGTGCGCAGATTTTTCTAGAGACTATTACAGAGTAGATTTTTCTGGGAGTCTTCAAATCCGAATATAAGATCTTCCTTGCCATAAAATAGGTCTTTTGCAACAAGTATCATCTTTCATTGAAAGCACGAAATTGTTAGGGGCCTCGATCAGTAGCCCAAACTTTAGCCAGTTACCCACTACCCCACCCTCGCTTGCTCGTGCTCTTGGCACCTTTTCTTGACTCAAGAACATCTGCAAGGTACTGAGTTACTTTTACTTAGGGTTCTTGTACTATATACAATAATTAAATATATCTCCAATTATTTCACGCATATAACTCTGTCATAATATCAGTCACATACACAATACTCAGTCACAGTCACATTATCATAATCATAGTCACAGTCATAATCACATTCATTCATATAACTTATCATAATGTCAGTCATATGTATAATTCTCAGTTATATTTCTCTGTTATAGATACGTAATCATGTCATAATGTTAGTCACATACACAATACTCAGTCATATTTCTCACTTACAATAACAGTTATAAATACTCAATCACAATATAATATCAGTTACAGTGACAATATCATTTTACATATTTGAAAATATAATTGAAATACTAAAAAAAATCAATATCCACCATAATATACAAACCGATATTGCAGCATGTGAAAACCCATAATTATAATTTTGATTTGCAGCTTTATATCATTATAAATCTTTCACAAAACCATTAACTTATTGTATGACTTATCTGTATATGATCATCATCTTAATTTAATTCTAACAAAGTCAAATATTCACTTTCATACACTTGTCCTAATAAATGAAATTGAAATATTAAATTCCTTTTTCAAACATGCACATTTTTTTAACCGAAGTGTAGCCCAAACTGGAAGTTGGTTCTCTCAAATTGTCCAACTTTAAAGCGTGGGCCGAAGTGAAAACTCGGCTCAAAGAATTTCGTCAAAGACTGATGAGATTTTAGTTGGGTTTCTAATTTCTTCTAATCATAAAGAGTAGAATGTAGAAGAATTTAGGAATCGAGAGCGGCAATGGCGGATCGGGACAGTGTTAATTATTACACTTTTCGGTGCAATATATTAATTATGTTGGTGGGTCTTACATGCATAAAAAGAAAACAATAAAAAAAATTAAAATTCACTATTTGTACAGTGAATCTCATGCTTATAAATAGATGTTTCATTTATTATTTTCTTCATTCCATTCTCAACCAAATCCTCTGTATTCTAATATGGAAAAATATTATTTCTTCTTAAGAGTTTGTTAGAGAGTTATAATACTCTTATTGTAAGAGAGTGATGTTTTTCACTTCTTATGTTTAGTTTGTAAAATTCTTTCTACTATAATGAAATCTTTCTACATTTGCTCGTGAATATTTCCCTCACATTGAGAGTTTTACCACGTTAAATCTGCGTCTCATTACTTTATTTTATTGTTAATATTTATGATAGACTAAACCACCTAATTATTATTGAATTGTTATATGGTAGGCTAAGACTCATAAACTAACAATTGTTCTCAATTTCACTTTACTTGCGTGTCAGCTTCAGTGCACTATCTCCTAACAATGATATCATCGCTTCAGGTTCAGGATTACTGTTCACAGAGACTATTCATATATATGGTATAGTATTATTCATGTATACGGTTCTATTCACATATACAGTACTATTTACATATACAGTACTATTCACGTATATGGTACTATTCATATATACGGTATTGTATATAGTCATATTCACGGTGAAATAGTAAAATTCGGTTCAAGTGAGAAGCTGATCATCGTCAGAAACATAGCAGGAAAATTTGAAATTAAGAAGTTCAACGAGAGCAATTTTTCCCTATGGAAACTTAAAATAAAAGAAATCTTGAGAAAAGACAATTGCTTGACGGTAGTTGGAGAGAAACCAATTGGAATGACTGATGAAAATGGAAGGATATGGATGACAATGCTTGGGGGAACTTGTATATAGCCTTAGCAGATTCTGTGTTATCTAGCGTTGCAGAGAAGATGACTGCAAAAGAGATTTGGAATGCACTTACTAAATTGTACTAGGTCAAGTCACTACACAACAATTTCTTCTTGAAGATGAGACTTTACACTATTCGGGAGAGTGAGTCCACATCCATATGAATCATATCAACAACTTGAATAGACTATTTTCCCAACTCACTGTGTTGGATTATAGTATATTTATAAATGAACGTGCGGAGATTCTACTTCAAACTTTACCTGATTCGTATGATCAATGTAACACCCCGCCAGAGGCAGGATGCTACCGGCAAGAGACAGGTTTAACCCATCTCTATAAGCCTCTAAATTTACAAAAATCCAGTATGATGTATCCTAAAACTGGACAACCTGGATCTCAGTCCAGCATCAAAATGAACCTGAAACAAACATCATATATCAAAATGGACAGGTCCACACCAACACATAAAATTCATCACCTAAGGGCTCCACGCCCGTATCATCTATCAACATTCAAGGGTTTTGTGCCCACAACATCATAAGCAATCAAAACATTTACTTAATATATATATATAAATAGCGTGCTCAGCACGTCAAACAAAATAATAAATCAAATATCCTAGATATCTAAAACTTCTCCCAGGACACTTGTGAGGGTGACTGCCGCTTGGGTGATCTGCGTCTCGAGCATGATTTCCAAAGTTGAAATAATTGACCCATCTGGTAGCCAACTTACAAAACTAACAAACTGGTTTGGTGTGAGTTATAAAACGCAGTAAGTAACAGTGCTAGTATTGTGACAAACAAGTCAAATATAAACTTCAAACAAATAAATCAAACATATCAGCAGTTTATCAGAATTACTAAATTGTTACAAGTTCAGATTTTATTAACTTGCTATTATCCTTTATACTTAACCAATGTCAAACTTTCATATTTACTTATCTACATATGCGCTAATCTAATAGCTAACATCCAAAGCATACAAAGCAAGGCATGAATACCATAAATTACATCAGTTAATATCAAATATACTTCAATCACATGAAATATGAAGTCATACGCATATACTTTTATCACAATTATCCATCTTTGAATTATCATCAAATCGACAACTCAAAAAAATTATCTTCTATTCGGATACCACTATCTTCAATACCAAACGAAACTTACTTTAACTTTTGACAAACTTTCTTCAATACCAAAAACCTTATGATAACTTAACATTCCTATCTCTTTCACAATATACGTATATACAATACAAACTTAACAAATACATTTTATAGCATCTTATGGTCACACCGATTTACATAACATTCTTTCATTCCATGCACACATACACCATCCACACATATTACATGATCTATCATACATACACATATACTCAAGCATATACAACAGTCAAGGCATCTAGGAACACACAATCAAGACATCACATACATATGAGCTGGCTTACACATATAATGCTCGTACTTGACTCATTACCTATTTTAGAATATGTATGAGATGAATATTGTCCGAATAGATTTCCTAACCAGCTCGGCTACAACACCACGAAATTATTAACGAATTAAACATACACACATACATACATATCATATGTCATAAACTCATTACACGATTTCTCATACACAAGCATATACATGACAAACATTGCTTAATCATTTAGAATCGTCATACACATACATTGATATATATATATATATATATATATATCAAACATATGAATATACTTATTACTTCGAATTCTGATACCATGACCTTTACAATCCTCACATTCTTTACGTATTAATCAACATTCATCATTCATATACGTATCTAATCAATCACGAACTTCCGTCACTCGGAAAAGATTTAGCCTATACCAACTCAACCTTTATACCATTAAATCGTATACATTAATCAATAACAAACTTATCACAATGACGCATATTTACACGTATTATTACAAATTCCGAAGTCATAACTTATTTCCTTTACCAATCCTTTATACCCAAATCATACATATCCAATCATCTCATACATATACAAATTTATCCGATGCTTCTTACCACGATCATTATCAGACTAGTTTATCTTGGAATGATAGGGTCAATTTATGGTCAATTATATCATGGGCTGTTCTGGCAGTGAAGATGATGTCTTTTACAGGTTTTGAAAGGAATCCATTTCTCCGGGCATCATCAAGAAACACACAAAGAAAGTCATAAAATCCATCAGTGTTAAACAGTCTAATTGGTTTATGATGTATGTTCAAGTTCGCTAACACTGTAAAAATTTCCTCCATCGTGCCCAAGCCACATGGAAAAGCAATAAAAGCATCAGCACGGTTAATCATTTCAACAAATCAATCAGACATACCTAGCACGATGCATTCATCTCTGTTTGATGGTCCTATCAGATTCGCCTCCGCCAAGGGTTTTTAGATGATTCCCAAAACTTGACTTCCTACTTCCTGTACGGTCCTTGAAACGCACCCCATTAGTCTAAGATTGCCACCGCCATATACCAGGTGCATATTCCTCTCAACTATGACTCTACCCAATTCATGTGCTGCCTCAACAAATTCTGGCTTAGAACCAACACTAGTACCGCAAAACACACAGATATTTACAACTCGTCTTCTTGAAGTTGCTTCCATTTTTTTATATTTCTTTCTCAAATATGGATGTCTTCAAAAGTGAAATGACGAGCTGAATTTATAGAACATGAAAATGGGTGAGTATTAATTGTACTAATACCTGCCAAATGATAATTATTAGCTAAACAGTAAAATATATTGTGAAAGTTAAAAAGTATGGACCCTATCGGAGAAAATAAAATAAAATAACAAAACAAATCATAATTATTAGTTAAAGATAAGAGATAATAATATTTACAAGAAGTAACGGCTTGATTGACATCTATGCGTCAGGGATAAGCTTCCCATCCAATTTTCTTATAAATTGGCAAACAAGATCTTTTAAAGTCAGATTCCCGAGACTTAATTGTTGCCTTTCTTTTCAAAATTATGTATGTAACATGCGAATTACGTGATATACATATCCACTGGGATGTGTCTCAAGAGTCCATGATATGTCATCTAAAGACTCCTTACTTATGTCATCGCTAATGAATTTAATTTTATCTTCACGGTTATCAGACACCATTCCTAAAGAATGACAACGAGTATTACATGTCATGTGTGAACATTTTTAGCAAACACATAATCTTTTAGCTTTTTTTTCTTAGCATATGTCCTTCTTCCTAAACCAGGCAGAAATGAAACAAAAGTGTCAGATGACTCACCTGCTAATCGGACTCGTGCTTCAATTATCCAACGAATGTCATTAGGCATACCTTTGATCATCAGAAGTCTCATCTGTTCCATGTGAGCTTTGTAGACTTTCATAAGAGAGTTTTGAGGGAGAGAATGAAATTGCTTGTGAAGATTTGTGAGAACGTCTTTCATTCAGAAATGTGACTTTACCTACAAAAATAAAACACACAAAAATAAAACACACCAAATATTAATATACACAAATTTCTTGAGTTGCCTCCCTGCTAGTGCTAAATTTAACATCATCAGCTAGACATGACTGCCCAAACATTAGGCTGGATCTGAAAGTGTGATACTTTTCTTTTATCGCTCAAATGATTCTTCCCAGTAGTGATTGACACGTTTGCTGTTAACTTTGAATGTTTTATTGGAGTTGGGATCATGTAACTCAACAGCTTTATCTGGTAAAACTTGGGTGATTAAGAATGGACCTGACCACCGTGATTTTAACTTCCCGGGGAAAAGTTTCAATCTTGATTTATTTAACAGTACCCACTGCCCCGGTTTCAGTTGTATGCGCATTAACTTCTCATCATGTCTCTTCTTGGCCTTTTCTTTGTACAGTTTGGCATTCTCAAAAGGCTGTATGTGAAATACCTCCAATTTATTGAGTTGGTGGAGCTGTTTCTCTTATGTTGCTTGTATTTCAAGATTTAACTTCTTCAGTGCGCAGTACACTTTATCTTCAAGCTCCATAGACAGATGACATGCTTTAAGTTTGTCAGTGGAACGTTGTATTGTTGGGAAGCGGCCGCGAGTGCGCAGTGGAAAATTAAAAATTATGATGCCGCTATCCCTTGCCCAAGACCCATTTGTTTTGATTATTCTACAAGCCTAGGCATGTTACTATATATTCTAAGCATAAAAACTTATAAAACATGCAAAGAACATAAACTTAAACATGCTAACTATCATAAGAACTCTAATTAAAAATAAAGAAAGAAAAAGACTTACTTGAACCGAAGACTCCTCCAGTCCTCCCTCAAATCTACAAGCTTTTCTCGAACTCAGCAAGCTCTTCCACGTTCCAAAGAGCCACCCAAGTGTGTGGCCTCCAAAGGTGCACACACCAAAGCCAAAACTCAACGGCAAGGCTACGCCTTGAGTGCATGGGTATTTTTCCCTTGGTGCTAGCCTAGGCAAATACCTCAAAACTTTTAACTTGAGATTCCTCTAGTCAATTAGACTTAAGGATCCTCAAAATCAGTGGCTTACTCTTAAACTTTAGAGTTGCTCACTTATATACACCCAAGATATGAAAGTTTTTTTTGGTGTAAAAATTTGTAAAGAATTCTTTGGGTTTATATAAGTGCTCCAAAGACAACAAAATAATTAAGAATCTGATGTGGGATAAATGCTAATTAATCTTAGCCATTGGATCTTATATAGTGGTTTAATGAGATTATAAAACCCTAATAAGAGTTTGGGCCGAATTGGAATCAAACAAATAAATAAAATAAATAAAATAAAATAAAAAACGCAGATTATTATTTATTTATTTATTTTCTTATTCATTTTTCAATTCCCAAAGTGCCATATCGTCATTCACCATCCCAAGCCAATTTGGAACCTCATAAATGATCTGTTCAATAATTAAAACACATTGAACCATTTTGAACAATTCATACAGCAATCATATATGTTGTTAAATTATATGTGCACTGTTTAACCTGATTTCGACTTTGTGTGTTGACTTTTGGGTTTCCCTCAAGTGGACATGAAATGTATCGTGATAATTTAATCGAACATAAATTATCCTCCGATCAGATGGTCGTTCGATTTCAATGACTAGGTTGACATCTAGCAACATGCCAAGGCCCCCAAGTGAGAAGGAAAGATATATACATATTTATGTATGTGATTTACATATGATACGGTCCCCCCGCCTCTCTGTATCCCACCGTGTTGACCTATGGTATGGAAAATGTTCTACCCATATAGTCAAATGTATGTTGTTGATAAGAGCTCATGAATCATGCACCCCAGAATCTAAATGATTCTTCCGCTGTGGCCACAGTCTCAAGCATGATCAACCACATATCAACCACGAACGAATGGAATACTACTCTTATAATAAAAAGATTATCCGAGAGAGTGGCGATTCTCTGTTGTAATCTTTACAAACTTCATGTGTATCATAAATAACCCAATCATACCCTTAGACCGAATCTTTTGAACCGGGGAAGGAATAATGTCAAAGTCATTTGATCCACACAATAAGATTTGTAAAAGACCTCAGTCTTAAGGACTAGTCATCCACATCGATACATTGAAAAATCTCACAGGACAAATTGAGAATAAACCACTCATTGTGAAAAACTTTCAGCGGTCAGTCGATGGACACGAGCAAACTTCATACATCCATGTGATATACCAAGCGGACGGATCTCCGCTAGTAGCTATTAGAAAGCTACCTGTTGGACAAAATGACCCATAGCGTCACTATTTGCACAGATCATTGTGTTGTTGTAGCAAATTAACTATGTGACAAGGAAATTGCACTCTCATCATTTGTGATTAGATCACCATAGATATATAAATGAAGAGAGGTCCCTATGATTAGTTCCTGGATGAGAATGATATGAGACAGTATCAGTCCCCGAAGGATTAATCATTAAATATCCCTAGCCGGAGTATTATCGAGACTGGACATCGATAATGCGGAATAGGCTAGTATTGCACTTGTGTGCGTTGTGAGGGCACAACGGCATAGTTCTCATATATATAAGTATGGATACTTATGCAAGTGCGATAGGAGGTCGTGTTTCACCGATGGTACGGGAAACAGCTTCGCTCTGGATAGACCCCTCGGAATCCCATTGGTATTATGACTATGTGTCTATGGGAGGCCGAAATCAAGGTAGGTGTGTATAGTCTTAACCTGAGACTTCATCGCTAATACTTACGATAATCGATAGACTTTGGTCTTGGTGGTACAGGGCTTTAACCGGTTCTGCGTACACCACTTCTGGGTTTATCAGAGAGTCGTAGTGTATTGGGTGTGATGTCAAGACGGAAGTATCACTTCAGTCATAGTGGAGATGATGTCACGCAGGATACGGTACTAGTGCTCTTGAGTGATGCGCATCCAATCGGGATATTGTGACCAGGTCATGAATATCCGATTATAGAGACTATGTTACCAGACATCCGATATGTGTTTCGGACGGGGCAGACACTTATCCAGCCCCAGCCCTAGCACGTGACTATCCGATACTGGGCCGATATGCACAATACAATGTATACTACGCTTGATACAGATCTTAATATTCTTAAATGGATATGTCCGGAGAATTGGGTAGACTTGGTGCTTTGCTAGGAGTCGACCTTGTCTCGTAAATCGGTAGAACGTAGTACTTGGTACGTACGTGATTCGGATACTCCGACGACCGTATTTACTGCCAACTTATCCGGGGATCTCATGGGTCGCTTCCGATAATCCACCGATGACGCATAACTCGCACTCTTAAATAATCTGGGATTATATAGAAGAGAGAGAAAATTAATCTAGGATTAATTACGGAGATATTTTATCTAGGATAAAATATCGTCTAGAGAGAGATAACGATTAATTTGGAATTAATCGATTAAATTAATATATTCGATATATTAAACGAAATTAGATTTCGACGCGGAATTAAAATTAGATTTTAATTCGGGCGAACGAATTAATTTAGAATTAATTCGTTAGCGACGTGAATAGTGAATTCGCTAGGCGTAATCATTTAATTACGACGCGACGGAAAAATCGTTAATTTGGAATTAGTGAACCCGAGCCCGAGTGTGATTGCGAGCGCATTCGTATTTCGAATTCGAGTGCGGCGGCGCAAGTCGCATCAAGCGTCAAATCATTAGTCGCATCAAGCGTCAAATCACTTGTCACTTTGAGTGATGTGACTTGAAAACATGTCACTTTATAAAGTGACTGATGTGAATAATGATGGAGTTGACTGAATAGTGAAAGTAGTGAGGGAAAACTTTTTGGTTTTTGGCTCCAAAATTCATTTAATTTATTGGATAAATTAAATGGAAATTGATTATTATTTTGGAAAATATATAATCAAAAAGCTTTTTACAACTTTTACATAGTTAACACACAATCTCTCTCTCTAACTCTCTCTTTCTTCTCACGCCCAATGGGCAAAATAAACTCACTGGTTCACACAAAAACCGTGAGGTGAGAGGATAGGGAGGCAAGAGTGGATTTTATGGTAAAAATTCAAGTGCTAGCACACTTACGAGACTTGCGAAGGTGGTAGGGAGGTTCACCCATGAGCCGGGATCCGTTGACGAAGCTTGGAGCTCCGTTCTCCAGCTCAAAATTCTGTTTGGAGGGCAGTGAATGGCAGGCCCTTTGTGGCTTCATTCGTCTTCAAATCGACTCAACCGATCGATGTGAGTATTCCGCTACCTCCGTTGATGTGTTCACACATGTTTTCATGTCTTGTTTGATCTTGGGACCTAGATAATAACCAACAATGGCATCAAGAGCTATAGGTTCAAGCATGAAAATTTAGGGCTTAAAATTGGGGTAATTTGTTTTGAGCATGATTTTATAAATTGATGTTTGAGTATGCTTAAACATGTTAATTGAATTTTGTTGGACCAATTTCAAAAATTGATTTGGAATAATTTCCCCAAATTTGTGATGTTGGCCGAATGTGATGGATATTTGGAATCTTGGAATTTTTGATTTTGATTCATTGGATGAGTTAGAATCATGTAGGATGATGTTAATTTGAGATCAATTGGATTTTAATTTGAATTGGACAAAAATCCCCAAATCTTATGTTGGCCGAATTGGACTATGCCCTAATGTCTTGGTATTTTTGATTTTTGACATTGGATGTGTATGAAATCATTTAGGATGTTGATTTAATGTCGATTGTGGGTTCGATTGGATTGAAACCAAATCGGACACAAAATCCCTCCTTTGGCCGAGAGCATTAAAGCATGTAATGGGTTTGATTTTTTCATTTATGTGTTGGACATATGATAATGATAATGAGCATGATTAATTGGACTAATATGGTGTTTTAGAAATGTTGATTTAGTTGATTAATCATGTAATACACTTTAGGTAATTAAATGAAATTGGATTTTGTATATTTAATTAATTGGGCCTAATTTTGGAAATTGGACTTTAATGTTGTAATTGGGCCTATTGGGCTTGATTTTATCAAGTTGGGTTTAGGCCAAATGGATTGGATCCAATTGGGCCCAAAACACTTCCGTAAAGCCCAAATGCGACTTAATGAACCTTTAAAGTTCAATTGGGCCTAATGGGCCAAGATTGATTTATGGGCTTATGGGGTAAATCCCGGATTGGACTTTGGTTATCGGTTTGACCCGAGTTGACCAAAAGTCCACGCCTTAAGAAATCAATTAAAAGCCCATTGGACTTTAATTGAATTGACGTTGGACGTTAATCGGTCTTTGAGACGCGTTACGATTAAATTTGGAATTTAAATCGTAAAGGTTTATTAAATAAAAGTGTAATATTTAATTTGGAATTGAATAGTGAATTAGTATTAAATACATGTTAAATTAGATTTAATGATGTAGTTTAATTTAATTCATGAATTCGTACTTTAAGTACTTATTCGCAAAAACGAGTTTGACTCGAACAAAATCAAATCGTTGTTTGAACATTGGATGATCACTTAATTATCAGATTAATTAATTTGATTAGATTGATTGATAGCATGCTTATGTGTGTGAATACGTGGTTGTGTTGAATGAATAATGTATATCGGATGGATATTAGTCGGGTGGGCAATTTTAGAAATTGTTGTAATAAATTCGATTTATTAAATTGGACCTGCGTGTCCAGCCTTATCACCTTCATTCTCTTTGTATTCTCTTCTCACCTATTCCCCTCCATGTAAATGAGGTTTCTTTAGAAGTGTAGTGTAACGGGTAGAAGTAATACAAGTGCTAGCTTGAGTGAGAAAGGGAGAGATTTGATCTAGGATCAATGTGTAAAGTATCCATCCGCATATCATTATTATTTATTTTCATACTCGCTTTATTATGTATTTAGAATGCATGTTTAAGGGTGTATGATGATGAGACCTTAACAAAGATAATTAAATTGGTAGCCAATTTGCACGCGAAAAACCCTCGTTAAATATCAAGCGTTTATTTTCCTTCCATTGAGTGATTCTTGCTCAAGATCCGAGATTGGCAGGGGTTGTTGGCCAAAGTCAAGCCCTTGTCCGTCGAAGATGTGTTTTAATCACGAGGCTTTGTTCCATATCGGTGTCGTGTCCAAGTTGTGGTTTGTTGGCCAAAGTCAAGACCACTTCTTGTCCATTGACATTGATTACGAAGCTTCCATGTCAATGGGTCCGCGCTTGACTGGGATCACTAGGTTTGTTGTGCCAAAGCCAAGGCCTAGTTGATTCAGAGGAAAAAGGTTAGGGTATATATTCGATATATAGGCATATATTAGATATATGTTTGGGACTTGGATGTCCACCTACTGGATCTAGGAGTTGGATGAGATCCAATTGATCTTCGAGATCTACCTAGTTAATTATCATACAATTTGTTGGCCAAAGTCAAGATTGTGTGATATTTAACGGGATCCTAGCCCACTAGGAAACACGGTTTCCCGAGTACTCGACAGAGGGTTAGAGGCTCGACGAAAAATAGTGGGAGGCAAGTATTGAATTTGCAACATTCGTTCGAATACTCGCTAAACGCGCTCATCTATATTTTACTCGTCATATTAATCAAAAGTATTAGTTGGACTAATATTTTATGTTGTTTTAAATATATATAT
Organism: Zanthoxylum bungeanum; assembly: GCA_019454045.1. Taxonomy (NCBI): domain Eukaryota; kingdom Viridiplantae; phylum Streptophyta; class Magnoliopsida; order Sapindales; family Rutaceae; genus Zanthoxylum; species Zanthoxylum bungeanum. The sequence goes on from SKCR01033763.1 coordinate 88,004, forward strand.
AGTTGGACTATATACAAACTCATTCGATATATAGTTGATTTTATAATTGGATTACAGTAATCAATAATAATTGAATTAAAATTATAGTTGATTAAATAATTGGATTATTGTAATCATTATAATGAATAGTACCTTATTAAATTGATTAAATAGTTGGACTATTGAAATCAAGAAAGAATTGAAAAGTTGAATATTTAAAATATATAATCCTTGGATTAAATGTTTTAAATGATTTAATTTTCATTGGGAATTAATAATAGGTTACTTTATTGGATAAAATAACTTGTTATATCTAAGCCCATAATTAAGCAAAATAGTAGAGCATAAAATCTTTGGAAGATTTATGTGATGATGACTTTAGTGCTTAATTTAATATACTTGACAATAAATCTATTTTAAAGTATTAAGTTGCAATTAATAATTCTTGGAGAATTAATTGACTATTCTAGTGGAGAAAAGTCAAAGTTTGCAATTGGGCAAGTTGCACAAGGTGCACATCATTTCGATATTCGAAACCCAAGGCTTGGCCAAAGGTTTGTGAAATATTGAAAAGATAATTGACATATCCCAAAGTGACTACCATTTGGATATGGCAGACACGAAGGAATTAAAGAAAGGGCGAGGCTCTGACTTTAAAATATTTGTCAAAGTTATGTTCACTACTAGTATTGAAATTGGATTTTAAATACTTAGTGTGGTACATAAAATATATGTATTGATGTTCAGAATCCGCTATGAGCTGGATACTGACTTCAAGCCGAGATTTCTCTGCGAATCGGAAACGGGACGAAAGTCGCTGTTTCGACCGTAGATACCTAAGTTTAGGAACTACCCTTTGGGTATGTACTTAAATTAGGAACTGTTATAATGTAACTAGTTTGACTAGAGACATATCTCTATATCAGTGTTTAATCCGTTGCGGATAAACCTTTATATTCTAGAACACTAAGTGTTTTATTATATAAAGATGATACTGAGATAAATACATTAGATGTAAATAACAGAATTTATATTTTGAATATAATAAAATCTCAAACATAAAAATGACAAATAAATAGCTCAAATTGATTTGATCAATAGAGACTTATTTGTGGCATTGTTGTCTAGGACACAATTAAACGAGACTCGTATATCCACACTTTTGAAGAGTGGAGTGGGTACTAGGACTGATTTGACTATTCAAATAAGGTCTGCGAATCTAGTTTATTAGGTAAAGTACCTAAAATACTATTTACTTGGTAATAGTAAAAGGGCCACCGATCTGTTAGCCCTATTCATGGTGAAGTAAGTGGGCCCATATCTAGCTAGGCTAGATGTGAACATGAATATTTCGTGACCTTAACGGATGTGGCATCACGTTATGGTTATGTGTTTCTTTTGAAGAACACAAATCGGAAACTTTAAAGTTTCGACACGAAGTAAATAAACAGATCGGCTATAGTATTATTCCGCCACGGTAAGACCGTAATGGAAAATACTTAAGCAGTAAGTTTCATACGTACATGAAAGAGTACGGTATTCTTTCAATGAGGACTCCTCCCGAGACACGTCAGTTAGACGGTGTGTCCGAACTAAAAACCGAATTTTGTTGGACATGATAAGGTTTATCACGAGTCGCTCTGAGCTACTGTTTCCTTCAATAGGATATGTATTAACAGTGCAAAACTTATTTAGAATAAGGTTCCATATAAATCTGTTTGACAGATATCATATAGGATATGAACAGGGAAGAAACGAGGTTTCTCATTCCTGATAATTTGGGTATGCCAGGCATAACGTTTGGATGATACCAAACTAAGGACCCAAATTGGATAAGTGCCAATATAGGTTATCCTAAGGGAAACCTAAGTATAGTACTTATAAATCTCACATGAGAACAATGTGATTGTTGCTCACCATGCGTTTTTCCTGAGAGGAATACCGATATGCAGTGGTCAGTGGGAGGATAGTGATACTCGATGAAAATCGGAGTAATACTGTTCAAGGCACGAAGTCCTTAATGGAACACAAATAGTTCATCTATGATGAATCTATACCATTAATCTTCAAATACACAAGAAACTAGTAGATCGGATAGAGTCAGAAAACAACCTAGGGTATGGGTTTCTGATCTAACCTCATAAAGATGTCAATCTTATGGAGTATATACCACCGACTACGTTTTGAGGAAGTGATACGAGGTATCGACTCCCTATTATGGCAAAGTGCCATGAGTCCGAAATGGATTCCATGTATAACAACTATTTTGGATACTAGTTGTTGTACCACAAGGCATTGTGCCTATTGGTACATTAAACGTCTTCAAGGAAGACATACATGGAAGGCAACATACCAACGTACAAAGCTGGGCTTTTGACGGAAAGGTATCGTTATCAACATTGTGTTAATAACGGTTCAACCTTTTACTGTTGCCATGGTAAATCCATTTTGAAGATGCTTGTTGATAACTGTATATTTCATTTATGAAATGTGTCAGTTACAGATCAAAATCGCTTTCCTGAAAAGGAAACCTTTTGGAGGATGTTTACAACATCCTGACGATTTTGTATAACCGACAAACAAGGTTTGCGGGTTATTCGATCCATGTTTGGATTAATGCAAGCATAAGGTTCTTGGAACTGTCGTTTTGAAATAATCATAATGGTTTATGATTTGATCAAAACGAAATAATTCTTGTGTATATAAGAGGTTAGTGGGAGAGCGCACTGACAGTTAAATTCCCATATAGCAATTGATGAAAGCTTGGCTTTCAATAGAAATCTCCTCCGTAGAATTCTGGGGAGTAACAACCTTTATTCAAGGAATAAAGATCTACTGGGATAGATTTGGAGTTGTTAACACTCTCTGGGAAATTGTACATTTAAAATGTACTTGTATTGGTGTCTCATACGCTTCGAGCATATGGAGTCACGATCAGGTCAATCCAAGTGATAGTCACTGGATTGAAGTTAAGAACATCTGTTAGTATCTCAGAGAACTAAAGATGCTATCTTAAACTATGGAGAAGGAGAACTTGAAGTGACTGGGATCACTGCTGCAAGTTTCCAAACAATTAAATACTACGGTACTATAAAAGTTTGAACACTGGGACAGTGAGCTGGAAATATTCCGAGCAAGATAACTGTTGCCGAATAAACAACAAATGCGGATTATTGCTGCAGCTGAGGCAGCAATAGAAGCCATTTGGATCGAAAATAAATCTAATTAGATTAGATATAGTTCTGTTAGCAGCTGAGCTAGGCGTCAGCACATGCTAAGGAATTAAAGGTCTCATCGACGATCCAGATATATACTTCTATATCATCTGATTCGTTCGGATCATACATCGTGGCGATGTGATGATCGTATAAATCGCGTCAAACGATAATCAAACAAATCCGCTGACGAAAACCTTTCCTCAGCAATTGAGCGAACCGTACATAGTTCGGGTGTGGGACACTTGAGTGACTGGCTATGTGCCAAGTGGGAGATTGTTGGACAAAATGACCCATAGCGTCACTATTTGCACAGATCATTGTGTTGTTGTAGCAAATTAACTATGTGACAAGGAAATTGCACTCTCATCATTTGTGATTAGATCACCATAGATATATAAATGAAGAGAGGTCCCTATGATTAGTTCCTGGATTGAGAATGATATGAGACAGTATCAGTCCCCGAAGGATTAATCATTAAATATCCCTAGCCGAAGTATTATCGAGACTGGACATCGATAATGCGGAATAGGCTAGTATTGCACTTGTGTGCGTTGTGAGGGCACAACGGCATAGTTCTCATATATATAAGTATGGATACTTATGCAAGTGCGATAGGAGGTCGTGTTTCACCGATGGTACGGGAAACAGCTTCGCTCTGGATAGACCCCTCGGAATCCCATTGGTATTATGACTATGTGTCTATGGGAGGCCGAAATCAAGGTAGGTGTGTATAGTCTTAACCTGAGACTTACATCGCTAATACTTATGATAATCGATAGACTTTGGTCTTGGTGGTACAGGGCTTTAACCGGTTCTGCGTACACCACTTCTGGGTTTATCAGAGAGTCGTAGTGTATGGGTGTGTGATGTCAAGACGGAAGACACTCAGTCATATTGATCACCAATCACAACCTAGGTACCACAGATCGACATTATGACGAATATCCTATACCGACGATGTTCCGCAATCCGAGACCCCTATCCACATCACCCCAGCCCATACTACACCCTACCCGTACACATACTACGCTTGATATAACTTAATTACCAGAAGACGGAATCCTTGTACTGACTCTCGCTTCGTAGAACAGTACTGGTACGTGATTCGATACTCCGCGACCGTATTACTGCCCAACTTATCCACTCATGGGTCCCCGATAAACCCCGACCACATAACATTATAACTAATTAAGGAGGAGAAAAATACTAGGAGAAATAATTTAAGAATTTAAGAAACGAATTATTCGATATAGATTGTTAAACGATATATTTACACGGAATAGCTAACGTAAATTACCACGACGTTTTCCGCGAACCCCCCACCCACTTCATTGCTTACCCACTATCAAACCCATCACGAGTCGTAAAGCATACTTAAAGGGTTCATACGTACTTAAATCTTTTACTTGGGATATCATCCACTAGAAAGAACCATACTCTCCATCAATCATATGCCAAGATGATATATTCACACAATGCTTGACCCCCCATATCCGGTCAAGTGTCTCCATTTGAACTCAACACTTGATGTGAGAGAGGTCACACAGGATCCAGTGCTTTGAGTGTTGGGATCCAATCATTGTGACAGGTCTAAATATCCGATTATAGAGAATATGTTACCAGACATCCGATATTTAGTTCGGACGGGGCAGGACACTTATCCAGCCCCAGCCCTAGCACGTGACTACCGATAATGGGCCGATTTGCACGATACACATTGTATACACGCTTGATACATATCTAAAAATTTTAATGGATATGTCCGGCGAATTGGGTAGACTTGGTGCTTTTGCTAGGAGTTGACCTTGTCTCGGAAATAGGTAGACGTAGTACATGGTACGTACGTGATTCAGATACTCCGACGACCGTATTTACTGCCAACTTATCCGGGGATCTCATGGTCGCTTCTCGAAATCCACCGATGACGCATAACTCGCAATCTTAAATAATCTGGGATTATAGAGAATAAGAGAAAATTAATCTAGGATTAATTATAGAGATATTTTATCTAGGATAAAATATCGTCTAGAGAGGAGATAACGATTAATTTGGAATTAATCGATTAAATAATATATTCGATATATTAAACGAAATTAGATTTCGACGCGGAATTAAAATTAGATTTTAATTCGGGCGAACGAATTAATTAGAATTAATTCGTTAGCGACGTGAATAGTGAATTCACTAGGCGTAATCATTTAATTACGACGCGACGGAAAAATCGTTAATTGATTAGCGACCCGAGCCCGAGTGTGATTGCGAGCGCATTCGTATTTCGAATTCGAGTGCGGCAACGCAAGTCGCATCAAGCGTCAAATCATTAGTCGCATCAAGCGTCAAATCACTTATCACTTTGAGTGATGTGACTTGACAATATGTCACTTTATTTTAAAGGGGATTGATGTGAATAATGATGGAGTTGACATGAATAGTGAAAGCTAGTGGAGGGAAAACCTTGGTTTTTGGCTCCAAAATTCATTTAATTTATTGGATAAAATTAAATGGAAATTGATTATTATTTTGGGAAATAATATAATCAAAAGCTTTTACAACTTTTACATAAGTTAACACACATCTCTCTCTCCTAACTCTCTCTTTGGCTCACGCCCAAATGGGCAAAATAAACTCACTGGTTTCACACAAAAACCGTGAGGATGAGGGAGGCAAGAGTGGATTTTTATGGTAAAAATTCAAGTGCTAGCACACTTACGAGACTTGCGAAGGTGGTAGGGAGGTTCACCCATGAGCCGGGATCTGTTTGACGAAGCTTGGAGCTCCGTTTCTCAGCTCAAAATTCTGATTTGGAGGGCGTGAATGGCAGTGCACTTTGTGGCTTCATTCGTCTTCAAATCGTCTCAACCGATCGATGTGAGTATTCCGCTACCTCTGTTGATGTGTTCACACATGTATTTCATGTCTTGTTTGATCTTGGGACCTAGATAATAACCAACACTACCCACTTAAGGGTGGATCATATCAGCATGCTAGTTCTCTCCGCTTTATGAACGCCCAGATTATTCACAAAACTATGACTATGAACTTTTGAGAGTAATGATTCTCATAAGGCGTGGAAGCCATCATCTTATTACTCCAAGGGCTTTATTACAGTGTTTGATGATTCATATAATTTATGTAAGACATATATAATAAAGATTTCTATTTTATTAATTATTAAAATATTACAAATACATGTACATATAGCCCATCCACAAGTTGGGTATAGGGCATATCCCTAACAATCTCCCACTTGTACTAAGCCAACTAGTATGAATTTGGACACCATACTCTCGGATGTGCCTATAATGCTTTTATTGAGTCAGCCCTTTAGTCAGAGAATCTGCAAGATTATCTTCTGTGGATATTTCTCTATATAACTTCTTTTCTCTCAACAATCTCCTGATGAGATGAAATCGCCTGAGTACATGCTTGGATTTCTGGTGGGACCTTGGTTCCTTTGATTGAGCAATTGCGCCCGTGTTATCACAGTACATTGTGACGCCATTCTTTATCGCGGGAAGCACTTCCAGCTCCGTGATGAACTTCTTTATCCAGACTGCTTCTTTAGCTGCCTCAGATGCTGTAATATACTCGGGAAGCACTTCATGGGAAGCACTTCCAGCTCCGTGATGAGCTTCTCCAACTGACAGCTTCGCCATTCAAAGTAAATAGATATCATGTTTGCGATTTGTTGTCATCCCTATCGGTCTGAAAGCTCGCATCACAATAACCAATGACTTTCATCTCAGAACAATCTCCGTATGTCAAAAACACATCCTTAGTTATTTTCAGATACTTGAGGATTATTTTGACAGCTGCCCAGTGTTGCTCACCAGGATTTGCCTGATACCTGCTCGTTATGCTAAGAGCATAAGAGACATCAGGTCTTGTACATAGCATTGCATACATGATCGATCCAATTGCTGAAGCATAAGAGATCCTATTCATACGCTCTCTATCTGAATGAGTATGTGGACATTGCTCCTTAGATAATTTGATTCCATGATAAGTAGGTAAATTACCTCTTTTGGAATCTTCGATTTTGAATATTTTCAAAACTTTATCTATGTACGTAGATTGAGAAAGTCCTAACAACCTCTTAGATCTATTACGGTGATCTTAATGCCGATGATGTAGGCTGCTTCTCCTAAATCTTTCATGGAGAAATTCTGAGATAACCATTACTTGGTGGCTTGCATCATGGGAATATCATTCTCGATGATTAATATGCATCGACATATAATACAAGAAATATAACAGCACTCCCACTACTTTTCCTGTAAACAAAAGGCTCGTCTACATTTTTGATGAAGTCAAATTCTTTAATTGTCTCATCAAATCGTATATTCCAACTTCTGGAGGCTTTCTTGAGTCCATAAATGGATCGTTTAAGCTTGCATACTTTATTATGATCATCCTTAGATGCAAACCCCTCAGGTTGTGTCATATAGACTTCCTCTACGAGGTTCCCATTAAGGAAAGCTGTTTTGACATCCATCTGCCAAATCTCATAATAAAAGTGTTCAGCTAGTGCCAGTAAAATTCGAATGGACTTTATCATTGCAACAGGCGAGAAGGTTTCGTCATAGTCAATTCCTTGGATTTTTTTATAACCTTTCGCCACCAACCTAGCCTTATAGGTTTGGGTGTTGCCTTCTGCATCAATTTTACGCTTGTAAATCCACTAGCAGCCTATGGGTTTTATGTAAGTGTTCCTAGAACATGCCAAGGTCTCTAAGTTGTGATTTGTGTGTGAATAAAGAAGAGGAGTTGCGGAAAAACTCACATTGCTTGGTAGAGAAAGTTCAAAACTTTTCTTTCTTTGTTGGATGTATTGAAGCTTCGGAGCTTGTGATCGAGTTCCAAACTCTCGAATTAGTCTCACTATCACCTTCCTTTGACTCATTGAAGTGCTAGCTAAAAGAAATTTACAACCAAAACTCCATTGGAAAGAGCTTGGTTTCACGCCCAAAGAGAGAAGAAGAAGAGAGATTTTAGGTGCTGTGAATAGTTACCCATGACAACTTCCAAAGTTTGACTTGGTTTAAATAATGCTTGTGTGTTGAAATTGGCTTGAGTGTATCATAAGTAAAGCAAGCCTTACTTTTAATAAATCAAAGCCATAAAATAAGTCCAACCACTTCCATCAAATGTCCATTAAATTGATGTAAGTGAAGTGGGTCCCACCACTTTTAAATTCTGAATTTAAGTCGGACAATCCAACACGCAACTTCGCTCGGGCCCGGATTCATTTAATTCCGAATTAAACGAATTTGTCGTTGCGACTTTATTAAATCCAATTTAATTAAATAATAATGCCTCACAATATTATTACGGAAGTCGCTTGTGAATAATTCTAAATTAATTCGTTCGCACAAATTAAAATCCAATTTTAATTCCTCTTTGAAATCCAATTTCATTTAATATGTCTAATATATTATTTTAGCCCAATTAAATAAATTAAATAGTAAAATCTAATTTCACCATTAAATTTATTTTGCCGATTAATTCCAAATTAATCGCGTTCTCTCTTCTAAACGAATTTAATCCCAGATAAATTCTTGACGCAATTAATCCTAGATTAATTCTCTCTTTGATAATTAATTCCCAGATTAATTATTGCCGTAATTAATCCCAGATTAATTTTCTCTCTCATAATTAATCCCAGATTAATTATGTTCGAGTCAAACAACATCGGTGAATCTTTGGGAGGCGACCCAAGAGATCCCTGGATATGTTGGCAGTAAATACGGTAATCGGACTATCTGAATAAGTGCGTACCTGGTACCACGTTCTCACCGATTTACAAGACATGGTTGGCTTTTAGCAAAGCACTGTGCCTACCCAATTCTCCAGAAATATATTCAACATGGAATATACATAATCTATATCAGGCGTAGTATACGTAGTATCGCGTATTACGATCCAGTATCAGATGTCACATGCTAGGCCTAGGGCTGGAATTATGTCTGCCCCGTACGAAGCATATATCTGATTAACAGTAACTAGTCTCTTTAATCGGATAATCATGACCTTGTCATATTATCCCGATAGCTGCAGCATTTAAGAGAGTATCAGTTCTGTATCCCTACGTGATCATCATCTCCATATTACTGATGTGATACTTTCATCTTGACATCACACCCAATACACTACGATTCTCAGTATACCCAGAAGAGGCGTACACAGAACCTGTTAAAGCCCCGGACGACGAAAACCAAAGTATACTGATTGTCGCAAGTATTAGCGATGCAAGTCTCAGGTTAAGACCAAATACACCTACCCTGATTCGGACTCCCATAGACACATAGTAATACTACCAATGGGATTCCGATGGGTCTATCCAGAGCGAAGCTGTTTCCGTACCATCGGTAAACAGAACCTCCTATTACACTTGCATGAGTGTCCAATACCCAAATATATGAGAACTATGCCGTTATGCTTCCATAACACGCATAAGTGTAATACTAGCCTATTCTGCATTATCGATGTCCAGTCTCGATAATACTACGACTATGGATATTTAATGATTAAACCTTAGTGGATTAATACTGTCTCATATCTTATTAATCTGGTACTAATCATATGGACTTTTATCATTTATATATCCCGGTAATCCAATTACAAATAATAAAAGAGCAATTTCCTTTGTCACATAGTTAATTTGTACAACAACACCATGTTCTGTACAAATAGTGATGCTATTGGTCATAATTGTCCAACAATCTCCCACTTGGCCAATAGCCAATCACTCAGGTGTTCTCCACATGAACTATGTAAGGGTCGCTCAAACTTCTGCTGAGAATTAGCTTTCGTCAGCGGATTTGTAATGTTATCATCTGATGCGATTTATTCGATCATCTCATCTCCACGATGTATGATATTACGAATCAGATGAAACGATTGAAGTACATACTTGGATCATTGATGAGACCGTGGTTCCTTAGCATGTGTTGTAGCCTAGCTCAGCTGCTAACAGAACTACTCATAATCTAATTAGGAATTTTATAGATCCAAAATTGCTTCTTTTACTGCCTCAGCTGCAGTAATATTCCACTTTTGTTGTTTATTCAGTAACAGTATCTTGCTTGGAAGATTTCCAGCTCACTGTTACGTTATTCAAACTATATATGTACCCTTATTGTGACTTAAAGTCATCTTTATCGGTTAGGAAACTTGTAACGGTGAACCCAATCGCTTCAAGTTCTCATTCTCCATATTTTAAGAAAGCATCCTTTGTTAGTCTAAGATACTTAAGGATGTTCTTAACATCAATCTAGTGACTATCATCTGGATTGGCCTGATTGTGACTCCATATGCTCAAAGCTTATGAGACATCAGATCAAGTACATCTTTTCAATGTACAAGTTCTCGGAGAATGCCAACAATTTTCAGATCTATCCCAGTAGATCCTTATTCCTAGAATAAAGGTTGCCTCTCCCAAGTATTCTATGGAGAATTTTCATGAAAGCCAAGCTTTCACCGATTGTTAATATGGGAATGTCATTGCTGTGAAGCAATATATCATCATCTTATAGGACAATCATTGTTAGTTCGCTCTCACTAACCTCCTTATATACAAAAGAATCATCTTCATTTTGAATTAAATCATATACTATTATGATTACATCAAAACGTTGGTTCCAAGAACACAATGCTTTCTTCAATCCATAAATGGATCGATTTAACTTGCAAACCTTGTTTGCTTGTTTTGGTACGACAAAACCGTCAGGATATTATAAACATCCTCCTAAAGGTTTCCGTTTAAGGAAAGCGATTTTGACGTTCAACTGCCATATTTCATAAAAGAAATATGCATCATTAGCAAGCATTATCTGAATGGATTTAATCATGGAATAGGTAAAAGATTTCATCGTAATCGACACTATGTTGATGATGATACCCTTTCACTGCAAGCCTATTTGTACGTTTGTATGTTGCCATATTTCATGTTTTTCTTCACCATGAAGACTCACCAATAGGCACAATGCCTTTGGTACATCAACTAGTATCCAAACTTGGTTGATATACATGGAATCCATTTCGGACTTTATGACATTTTGCCATAAATGGAGTCGATACCTTGTATCACTTCCTCATACGTACCCGGTTCATCTTCCTCAATAAGATTAACATCTACATGAGGTGAGATCAGAAACCCATACCTCCCGGGTTGTTTTCTGACTCTCTCTGATCTACGCGGTTCTTGTGTATTCGAAGATTATGGTACAGTTTCATCCATGATGAACTGTTCATGTTCTGTTAAGAAATCGGTTCCTGGAATAGTATTACTCCGATTTTCATCGGGTTTTACTTTCCTCCCACTTACCACTGCATATAGGTATTCCTCTTAGGAAAACCGCATGGAGAGCAACAATTACATTGTTCTCTTGTGAGTTGTATAAGTACTATACTTTGGTTTCCCTAGGATAACCCAAAAATTACGCACTAATCCGATTTGGATTCTAGTTTGGTATCATCCAAACATATGCCCAGCATTCCCAAATCTACAGGAATGAGAAAACCCAGTTTCTTTCCTATTCATATCTAATATGAAGTTTGTCTAACAGATTTTTATAGAACCTTATTCAAAATAAGTATTGCACTGTTTAATGCGTATCCCTAGAAGGAAAATGGTTGCTCAGAGCGACTCATCATTAACCTTACCATGTCCAACAAAGTTCGGTTTCTCCGTTCGGACACATCACTCGATTGAGGTGTTCCGGGAGGAGTCCATTGTGAAAGAATGCTATACTCTTTCAGGTAATCGAGAAACTTATTGCTTAAGTATTTTCCACCACGGTCTAACCGTGACAGTTTAATACTTTAGCCGGTCTGTCTGTCTACTTCGTGTCAAAACTCTTTGAATTACTCAAAATTTTCCGATTTGTGTTTCATTTGAAACACATAACCTTAACGTGATGTTATATCTGTAAAGGTTACGAACTATTCAAATCCTCTTCTAGCCTAGCTAGATATGGACCCACTTACGTCACTATAAATGAGGGATAACAGATCGGTGGCACTTACACTTTTACCAAGTAAAATGTATTTTAGGTGCTTTGCCTAATAAACTAGATTCGTAGACATCATTTGAATTAGAATCAAATCTGTCCTAGTATCCACTCTTCGAAAGTGTGGATATGCGAGTCTTGTTAATGTGTCCCAGACAACAATGCCACAAATAAGTCTCATCTGATTAATTCATTTTGAGCTATTTGTTTGTATGTTATAAAATATAAAGGTATCCCGCAACAGGTTATACTTGATATAGAGATAATGTTTCTAGTCAAACTAGGTATTATAATAGTTTCCTAATTCAAGTATATGCCCAAAGGGCAGTTCCAAAAGTCAGGTTTCTACGGTTAAAACAGCGACTCTCGTCCCATTTCTGACTCGCAGGTCGATCTCAACTGAAGTCCGTCTCCTGCTAATCAGCAGATTCTGCACACCAGTACATATTTATGTACCACTTCTAGTATCAAAAATCCAATTTTGAAACCAGTAGTGGACATGTTTATAAAAAACATACCTGAAGTCGGAGCCTAGCTCGTCTTCACTTCCTTCATGTCTGCCTTGTCAATACGGCAGTCACTCTTCTAGTGACCCTGTTTGCCACAGTTTAGGTAGACATCTTAGGATATTTCCTTTGTCTTCCTAGAAGACTGTGACGATTTTGCCTTTGCCCCTTTTCACATCCCTAGAAGTCTTCGACCAAGCGTTGACCTTCTGGGATGTTGAAGTAAGATGCGCCTTGCGCTTCTTGCCTTTTTGCAAGTTCTGGCTCTAACTCCTTGAGCAAAGCCATTAACTCTTCAAGAATTATATTTTGCAATCAACAATTCTAAGATCTAAGTATAGATCTATGAAGATCCTTCAATTTCAATATCATACTATAAGGATCTAATCTTTAGTTCTGACGAAGAAATTAAGGAGTCTTTGCGGCAAGCATAACGGATTGAACACTAAAGTTATCATCACATGAATCTTCCAAAGATCATGCTCTACTATTTGCTCAACTCTGGGCTTAGGCCCGAGAGGTCGCTCTATCAAATAGAGTAACTTCTCAACTCTCAGGACTATCCTGAAATTCATTTCCCAATATGAAAATTAAAGCCGTAAAAGACATTTATCACTTAGGATTATGTCATTTGACACTAATCTTTCAATTCATCTTGATTGCTATAGTCCAACCATCCAATCAACGATTTCAGGTATAATTTAATGTAATGATTACTATAGTCTAACTATATAATTAACTACTATTTGATTGGTTAAATTCAAATATATTGATTACTATAATCCAATTATATAATCAAATATAATTGAAGTAGTTTGAATACAGTCTAACTGTTTAATTAAAACAACAATTAAATATTAGTCCAACTAATATATTTATAAATAATGACAAAAAATGAAATGAGCGTATATTGGCAAGTATCCAAACGAAATTGCAAATTTAATACTTGCCTCCCACTATTTTTCGACGAGCCTCTAACCCTCTGTGGAGTACTCGGGAAACCTAGTTTCCTAGTGGGCTAGGATCCCGTTAAATAACACACAATCTTGACTTTGGCCACAAATTGTATGATACTTAACTAGGTAGATCTCTAAGATCAATTGGATCCCATCCAATTCCTAGATCCAGTAGGTGGACATCCAAGTCCGAAACATAATCTGATATATGCCAACATATCCAATATATTGCCTAACCTTTTCCTCTAAATCAACTAAGTCTTGGCTTTGGCACAACAAGCTTAATGATTCCAGTTAAGCGGGACCTATTGACTTTCGAAAGCTTCGTAATCGATGTCGATGGACAAGAAGTGATCTTGACTTTGGCCAACAAATCACAAATTGGACAAGACATGCGATATGGAACAAAGCCTTCATGATTCAAACACATCCGCGATGGACAAAGGTCTTGACTTTAGCCAACAAACCAGTGCCAATCTTGGATCTTGAGAATGAATCATTCAATGGAAGGAAAGCGCTTAATATTTGTTGAGGGTTTTTCGCGTAATCGGAAACCAATTAATTATCTTTAATTAGGTCTCATCATACACCCTTAAGAATGCATTCTAAAAGCATAATAAGGCGCGATAAATAAATTAATAATGATATGCAGATGGATATATAATACAATTTTTTCCTAGAACAAATCTCTCTCTTTCCTCTCTCCCGCTAGCACTATTCTTACTTCTACCCAATTATATAAGACTTCTAAAGAAACCTCATTTACATTGAGGGGAATAGGTGATAAGAGAAATACAATGAGAAAAAAAGTAATAGGCTGGACACGCAGGTCCAATTTAATAAATTCTAAATTATTATAACAATTTCCAAAATTGCCCACACCCATCTAATATCCATCTGATATACATTATTCATACATTCATCCAAGTATTCACACATAGCATGTTATCAATCAATCTAATCCAATTAATTAATCTTTAATTAATGACCATCCAATGTTCAAACAACGATTTGATTTGCTCGAGTCAAACTCGTTTAAGAATAAATACTCAAAGTAAGTATTCTTGAATTATATCGAACTATAATTTTAAATCCAATTTAAATTATATTCAATACTAATTCATATTTAATTCCAAATTAAATAATTACACTTTTTAAAATTCCTTTTAGACTTGAATTCCAAATCCAATCTTTATGGGTCTCAAAGGCCCAATTAGTATATGATACTATTCAATTAAAGTCCAATGGGCTTTCAATTAATTCATTAGACATGGGCTTTGGCAATTATGGGTCAAACCCAAGATGCTAAGGCCCAATTAGAAATCACGCTATGCCAAAAATAAATTTATGCCCATTAGGCCCAATTAAAATTTTAAAGGCCGAATTATCATATTTGAACTTTATGGAAATGATTTTAGGCCCAATTGGATCCATTAAGTCCAAATACAATAAATTAAATTAACTCATTATTCCAAATTACAAATTAATTCAATTAAAGTGTAATTAACATAATTAATTAATTAATCTAATGTTTCCAAAACACTAATTAATTCAATTAATCATGCTCATCATTTTCAATTCATGTCAACACAAATTGAAGCAAAATCATTCTAATAACATGCTACAAACTCACGGCAAAGGCATACAAAAATCATTCAATTTGATTTTAATCCAATTTAAATCAACATTCAATATTTCTATCATGCCAACAACACATTCAATATGTCAAATTTCAAAAATTCCATGAGCTTTCCTAGGGTTTATATTTGGCCAAGGGGTACATTTTGGGGAAAATTAATCCTATCAATTTTTCACAAAATTAAGGATGCACAAATCCAATTCAACATCATACCAACTCAACCAAACCACCAATTTGAAGAAATTATGTTCTAAACACAAAAACCCCAAATAAAGTCCATAAACCCTAAAATTCCAAATCACACTTTAAGGTGGCTCTGATACCATTGTAAGTGTTCCTAGAACATGCCAAGGTCTCTAAGTTGTGATTTGTGTGTGAATAAAGAAGAGGAGTTGCGGAAAAACTCACCTTGCTTGGTGGAGAAAGTTCAAAACTTTTCTTTCTTTGTTGGATGTATTGAAGCTTCGAAGCCTGTGATCGAGTTCCAAACTCTCGGATTAGTCTCCCTATCGCCTTCCTTTGACTCATTGAAGTGCTAGCTAAAAGAAATTTTGCAACCAAAACTCCATTGGAGAGAGCTTGGTTCACGCCCAAAGAGAGAAGAAGAGAAAATTTTAGGTGCTGTGAATAGTAACCCATGACAACTTCCAAAGTTTGACTTTGTTTAAATAATAAGCTTGTGTGTTGAAATTGGCTTGAGTGTATCATAAGTAAAGCACGCCATAATTTTAATAAATCAAAGCCATAAAATAAGTCCAACCACTTCCATCAAATGTCCAACAAATTGATGTAAGTGAAGTGGGTCCCACTACTTTTAAATTCCGAATTTAAGTCGGACAATCCAACACGCAACTTCGCTCGGGCCCGGATTCATTTAATTCCGAATTAAACGAATTTGCTGTTGCGACTTTATTAAATCCAATTTAATTAAATAATTATGCCTCGCAATATTATTACGAAAGTCGCTTGTGAATTAATTCTAAATTAATTCGTTCGCACACAATTAAAATCCAATTTTAATTCCGCTTTGAAATCCAATTTCATTTAATATGTCTAATATATTATTTTAGCCCAATTAAATAAATTAAATAGTAAAATCTAATTTCACCATTAAATTTATTTTTCCGATTAATTCCAAATTAATCGCGTTCTCTCTTCTAAACGAATTTAATCCCAGATAAATTCTTGACGCAATTAATCCTAGATTAATTCTCTCGTTGATAATTAATTCCCAGATTAATTATTGCCGTAATTAATCCCAGATTAATTTTCTCTCTCATAATTAATCCCAGATTAATTAGGTTCGAGTCAAACATCATCGGTGAATCTTTGGGAGGCGACCCAAGAGATCCCTGGATATGTTGGCAGTAAAAATGGTAATCGGACTATCTGAATAAGTGCGTACCTGGTACCACGTTCTCACCGATTTACAAGACATGGTTGGCTTTTAGCAAAGCACCGTGCCTACCCAATTCTCCAGAAATATATTCAACATGGAATATACATAATCTATATCAGGCGTAGTATACGTAGTATCGCGTATTACGATCCAGTATCAGATGTCACATGCTAGGCCTGGGGCTGGAATTGTGTCTGCCCCGTACGAAGCATATATCTGATTAACAGTAACTAGTCTCTTTAATCGGATAATCATGACATTGTCATATTATCCCGATAGCTGCAGCATTTAAGAGAGTATCAGTTCTGTATCCCTGCGTGATCATCATCTCCATATTACTGAAGTGATACTTTCATCTTGACATCACACCCAATACACTACGATTCTCAGTATACCCAGAAGAGGCGTACACAGAACCTGTTATAGCCCCGGACGACGAAAACCAAAGTATACTGATTGTCGCAAGTATTAGCGATGCAAGTCTCAGGTTAAGACCAAATACACCTACCCTGATTCGGACTCCCATAGATAAATAGTAATACTACCAATGGGATTCCGATGGGTCTATCAAGAGCGAAGCTGTTTCCGTACCATCGGTAAACAGAACCTCCTATTACACTTGCATGAATGTCCAATACCCAAATATATGAGAACTATGCCGTTATGCTTCATAACACGCATAAGTGTAATACTAGCCTATTCTGCATTATCGATGTCCAGTCTCGATAATACTACGACTAGGGATATTTAATGATTAAACCTTAGTGGATTAATACTGTCTTATATCTTATTAGTCCGGTACTAATCATATGAACTTTTATCATATATATATCCCGGTAATCCAATTACAAATGATAAAAGAGCAATTTCTTTTGTCACATAGTTAATTTGTACAACAACACCATGTTCTGTACAAATAGTGATGCTATGGGTCATAATTATCCAACATTTTATCCCTTCAGGGCATCCACCAAGTCCGAGACTTGATTCTGATACATAGAGTCTATTTCGGATTTCATGGCCTCAAGCCACTTGACTGAATCAATGTCACGCATTGTTTCGTCATAACTGGTGGGATCGTCATTATCAATGACCTGATCATGTTCCTTATCAATATGGAAACCATATCGTTCAGGCTCATATCTTTCCCTACCAGACCTTCTAAGTTCATAACCTTGTGGTTGTTTCGCCGTTGCCCTTTTGAGGGGCCTGGGGTTTAGTTCTATGTTAGTTTGTTCTTCTCGTACCTCATCGAGGTCAAGTCTACTCCCACTATATTTCTTGAGAAGGAATTCATTCTTTAGAAATTTAGCATTTCGTGAGACAAATGTTCTTTGTTCATTTGGGACGTAGAACACGTATGCTCTTGAGTTCAAGGCATATTTCTACAAACTTACATTTAATTGTCCTATCATCCAATTTTTTAGTTTATGTGAGCTTAACATATGCGTCACATCCCCAAACTCTTAGATAACTAAGACTAGGACGTTTCCCAGACCATAACTCATATGGTGTTTGACTAACAGTATTGGAAGGAACTTGGTTTAGTAGTAGTGTTGCAGTTTCTAAAGCAAGACCCCAAAATAAAATAGGTAGATCCGTGCCTGGCATCATTGATCAGACCATATCTAATAATGTTCGATTTCTCCTTTCGGAGACCCCATACTGTGGAGTTCCTAGAGGAGTCCACTGGGAAACAATGCCATTTTCTCTCAAGTAATCTTGTAATGCGTCGCTTAATTATTCACCACCTCGGTCAGACCTTAGTGACTTAATACTTTTATTAATCTAGTTTTCCACTTTAGCTTTGAAGTCTTTGAATTTCTCAAAGGCTTCAGATTTGTACCGCATAAGGTACACATACCCATATCGCGAGTGATAATCGATAAAGATAATGAAGTAGGAGAATCCACCTCTAGCGGTGACTGACATTGGTCTGCATACATCAAAGTGTATGAATTCTAATGTCTCCGCTGCACACTGTCTTTTACCTTTGAAGGGTAATTTGGTCATTTTACCAAGTAAACAAGACTCACAAGTTCCATAAGGTTCATATTTGAAGGGTCTGAAATACCCATCCTTATGTAGCTTAGTTAATCTTGTTTCATTGATATGACCTAAGCGACTGTGCCATAGAAGTGAGTCATTGAGATTATTCGAGTTAACGTTGTATATATTAGAGGTTGAACATTCTTTGTTAGTTTGTAAGACATAGATACCATTATTCAAAATACCATCTCCATATTTTATTTCATTGAAATAAATAGAACATTCATTACAACTTATTAGGCATGAAAAACCTTTATTACATAAAGAAGAAATTGAAATGATGTTCTTTACTAGAGAAGGTACATAAACACAATCTTCTAAGTCTAAAACTAAACCATTTGGCAAAACTAATGAATAAGTCCCCATGCACAATGCAGCCAGTTTTGCTCCATTACCCATGCGAAAGTCAACCTCCCCATGACGGAGTCTTCTACTATTTCTCAGGCCCTGCACATTGTTACACAAGCGAGTCCCACAACTGGTGTCAAGCACCCAAGTAGAAGGTTCAGAGTATAGTTCAATCATATACAACATACCTGAAGCATTGGGCTTCTTGGCCTCTTGGGCTCCCTAGCTTCCTTGGCTTTCAAGGATCTGCCGTCTTTCTTCCAATGACCATTCTTTCCACAAAAGAAACATTTCCCATTTCCATTTTTCTTCTCCACCTTACCATTGGACATTAGGTGATCTGGAGCCTTGGCCATGCCCTTGTTTTTCTTTGGGCCTCTGACCAGTGCTTTCACACGCGTATAACGCAAGCGCACGTATCTTTCAACTAGTATAAAAAATATCGATCCCACGAGGACTTAATACCTAATCTATTAATTTAATGAGGTCAAATGATTACTAGTATCTAACAGTTGATTGATTGATTTGAAATGGTGATGATTTTAGACTTAAAAACAAGTAAATAAAATTGTGCAACAGTAGATTGAAGAAAATCCAAATTTATAAGACTATCCAGTGTTGTGAATCTTTCCAATATCTTTTAAAAGATGAAGTGGTTATTACATGTTTGTGTAATATATCGGTTTACTAACCGGGAACACGAAATTATGCAAAAGCCTCTGTCGATGGTCAGATACAAATACCCAGTATAACCCAATTGAACCATATGTCTATGTCAACCAAATTACCTGGATTCATTAAGATTAAGTTCCAATTATGGTTACCCCCACCCGACAGGTATATGTCTATCCTGTAAGGAAATCTATTAAATGGTTATCTATCATCAAGGAAGATCGTGGGCTACTAAGTCTAAGACTGAAACCTAAAATTCCTTTGTCAAGTTTATTTTAGATTTACCAGATCAATCTTATTAGTGGCCAGTTAACAAGATGCATTAAGCTTAAGACTTAATAAGTAAACCTTTAAATTACCCAAACTATAAAATAACCCCTTATAAACTGGTGATATTAGAATTCATCACAACCCCAGATAACTAACTTAGTTACTACACATAACTAGGGCTAGTAAAAACTTAAAAATAAAAGACATAAAGTAAAATGCTGAAAAGTAAATTCGGTAAAGTAAATACTGAAAAGTAAAATTACAATAAAATAAAATACTAGGGTTAAAGGATCCACTTTTACCACTACTACTTTAGATATCTCCCTTAATATAATATATTAACTTGTGATTATATTACCAACCAGTCATATAGGCGGTAACTTGATTAAGTCAAATTAAGTCCGACCTTCCATAAAGGCGGTATCAATATTTGTCCATAAACCAGCCATATAGGCGGTAATTACCAACCGACCATCTAGGCGGTATCCAAGCTTAGTCAGGTTAAAACCAGTTTATAATGAATTACCAACCGACCAATATAGCGGTATCATTATTAAGTCAAATTTTAATTAGTGAATATATTATAATTAAGGGAGATTAATCTAAATAGTAATAGTAAAATATTTACCTTTCACATTAGCATAGGGAAGTTACCTCTTCATAACTGAATAGTAAAAACTGAAAAAGTAAAGAAAGTAAATTACTATTACATAAAATAAATAAAAATTAATTACAAAACTGAAATTAAAAGAAAACTAGATACAAACTCTTTATTTATTCAGAGTATTACAGAGAGGAAGGTACATCTAAAACTGAAATCTCGAGCTGAATTTATAGGCCTTAGTAGGCTGTGCGCGTCGCGACGCGACACGTGTCATGCTCTGGTTGGTCCACCGAGATTCTTTTCCGATAACGTGACGATGTGGATGATTAGCTCAATAATTGAGCTGATGTGGCAGTGACATGGCGATGATGTGGCAATGACGTGGCGACATGTGGCGATAGTGATTGTCGATACCGTAGGATTGTGACACGTGGCACGCTTTGATTGGTTGATGATGACGTGACGATGACTTGGCAATGTTGACTCGGTCTTCTGTTGACGTGGTGATGACATGGAGTGACATGTGGCAACACGTGGTGATGGCGATTGTCGGCACCGCGTAGGATGATGACACATGGCATGGTGCACGTTAGCATGATCGTCTATGATGTTGACATGTGGCACGGTGCACATTAGCAAATTTAGCGTATGGTAGCAAAGTCAAACTTCTCAGATTCTGACACGTGTCCCCGGTGTATGTTAGTATGAAGCGGCGCACGTTAGATGTCGTGACACCAAAGCCTTTCGCGTCGCGACGCGCCAAATGGAAGTGCAATTGCTTCAACCCATTTGGAGACGTAGTCTATTGCAACCAGGATGTACATGTTTCTGAATGATGGAACAAAGGGTCCCATGAAATCTATACCCCACACATCGAATATCTCCACTTCCAAAATGTTTTGCAACGGTACTTCATTTCTCCTTGAAATATTCCCCGTTCTCTGGGATCTGTCACATTGAAGAGCAAATAGATAAGTATCTTAAAAAAGAGTGAGCCAGAACAAACCTGATTGTAGGACTTTTGCTGCAATTTTATTCCCGCTGAAGTGTCCGCCATATGGTGATGAATGACAGTGTTGCAAAATACTGCTGACCTCCTCATGTGGAACACACCGTCTCAGTAGTTGATCAGCACAATGTTTGAACAAGTACGGCTCATCCCAAACATAGTGCTTGACTTCTTTGAAGAACTTCTTCCTTTGCTGAGTTGTCCATTCTAACAGCCATTTTCCTGATACAATGAAGTTGACATAGTCAGCATACCAAGGGGCATCCTACTATTTTATGGAAAACAATTGTTCATATGGAAAAGTTTCTTTGATTATCAGTTCTTTGCCAGCTGTTTCTCCATTCTTGAGCCTCGTTAAATGATCTGCCACTTGGTTTTCTGTACTTTTCCTGTCTCTGATCTCCACGTCAAATTCTTGTAGAAGAAGTATCCAATGGATTAATCGGGTTTGGCATCTTTCTTAGGATTAGATATTTGATTGCTGAATGATCTGTGTAGACCACTACTTTGGGACCTAGCAGATAAGAGCGAAATTTGTCAAAAGCGAACACAACTGTAAGCAATTCTTTTTCAGTGGTTGTGTAGTTGAGTTGAGCTTCATTCAGAGTTCTGCTGGAGTAGTAAATGGTGTGGAAAATCTTTGTTTTGCGTTGTCCTAAAACTGCACCTATAGTAAAATCACAAGCATCGCACATCACCTCAAATGGAAGGGTCCAGAATCTGTTTTAGGATCTCAAAAGCTTCCTGGCATTCTTTGGTGAAGTTGAAGGGCATATCCTTCTCCAGAAGATTGCACAGAGGTTTAGCAATCTTGGAAAAGTCTTTGATAAATCTCCTGTAAAAGCCAGCATGTCCAAGAAAGCTCCAAATCCCTTTGACTGATGTTGGTGGATGTAGTTTTTCAATTATCTCGATCTTTGATTTATCTACCTCGATCCTATTTTGTGAGATTCGATGTCCAAGAACAATGTCTTCATGCACCATAAAGTGACATTTCTCCCAATTGAGTACCAGGTTTGTATCTTCGCACCCTTGTAACACATGTTCCAGATTTTGCAAACAGTGGTCAAAAGAGTCTCCAAACATAGATAAGTCATCCATAAAAACCTCCATACTATGCTCCAGCATGTCTGAGAAGATGGCCATCATGCAACGCTGAAATGTGGCAGGGGCATTACATAATCCAAATGGCATCCTGCGGAAAGCAAAAGTACCATACGGACATGAAAATGTGGTTTTCTCCTGATCTTCTGGGGCGATAGCAATCTGATTGTATCCTAAGTATCCGTCCAGAAAGTAATAGTACTCATGTCCCGCCAGTCTGTCTAGCATCTGATCAATGAATGACAGCGGAAAATGGTCATTTCTTGTGGCTTTGTTTAGCTTCCGATAATCCATGCATACTCTCCATCCAGTCACCGTTCTTGTAGGAATCAGCTCGTTCTTTTCATTTGTGACTAAACTGATTCCTCCTTTCTTTGGTACACACTGCATAGGACTCACCTAAGTTCTATCTGAGATTGGGTAGATGATTCAACATCCAACCATTTGATGATTTCTTTCTTCACGACTTCCTTCATGATTAGATTGAGTCTCTGTTGATGCTCCACTGTAGGTTTGTACTCGTCGTTCATCAGAATCTTGTGCATGCAAAATGATGGACTAATGCCTCGAATGTCTGCTATAGTCCAGCCAATGGCTCTCTTGTGTTCTCGTAACACTCTTAACAACTTTTCTTCATGCTCCAATGTTAGAGAAGAAGAAATAATAACAGGTAATTCTGAAGAGTTTCCAAGAAAAGCATACCTAAGATGACTCAGAAGTAACTTTAACTCCAACTGTGGTGGTTCTTCAATTGAGGGCTTGATCAGGTCTTTCTTCAGAAGTTCCAAACTTTCAACTGGTGGTGTTGATTTGAATCGAAACGGCTTGTCAAGATAGTTGATACATTCCATAATTTCAGCATCTAACTCGCCGTCAGTCATGTTGGAGATGCAAGCTTCAAGTTTGTCCGTGGGAATTGTATCAGTATCCTGAATGATACTATCAACAAATTCAATTCTGAAACATTCTTCTTCATTTTCATCGCTCGGGAATTTCATGGCTTTGAAGACATTAAAGGTAACTTCTTGGTCATGAACTTTCATGATTAGATCTTCTTTTTATACATCAATCACAGTTCGACCAGTAGCCAAGAATGGTCTCCCAAGAATGATAAGAACTTCATTATCTTCTTCCATGTCAAGGATAATGAAGTTTGCTGGGAGAATGAGTTTGTCAACTTTAACCAACACATCTTCATGACTCCTCTCGGAAATGCGAGTGTTCGATCATCAAGTTGCAAAGAGACTGAGGTATGCATTATTTCTCCAATTTGCAATTTCCTATAAATAGAAAAAGGCATTAAATTAACACTTGCACCTAAGTCACATAAAGCCTTACCGATATAATATTCTCTGATAGTGCATGGAACAGTGAAACTGCCAGGATCTTTCAACTTCGGGGGAAGTTTTTTCTGAATGATAGCACTGCATTCTTCTGTCAATAATATTGTCTCGTAATCTCCCAATTTCCGTTTTCGTGAAAGAATATCTTTCATGAATTTAACATAGTTGGCCATTTCTTCCAATGCTTCTGCAAATGGGATGTTGATGTGCAGTTTTTTGAACACCTCCAGGAATCGAGCAAACTGCTTGTCCAGTTTTTTTTTTCTGAAGACGCTGAGGAAAAGGTGGAAGTGGAATGATCTGATCTTTTTCTTTTTCCTTTGCTTCTTTTTCCTCCATCTGTGGAACTGTATCTTTTGGAACTTCTTCAATTGTTGCCTTGATTCCAACATCTTAGTTGATTTCAGTACCGCTTTTCAAGGTGATGGCTTGACATTGATCCTTCCCTCGGTTCCTTGGATTCGGTTCTGTATTGCTGGGAAGATTACCTAGCGGTCTGTAATTCTAAGCATTGGCCAGTTGTCCAATCTGATTCTCCAGTACTTCGATAGAAGCTGATTGGCTCTGAAAGAGAGCATCTTA
This sequence comes from Zanthoxylum bungeanum, assembly GCA_019454045.1. Classification (NCBI taxonomy): domain Eukaryota; kingdom Viridiplantae; phylum Streptophyta; class Magnoliopsida; order Sapindales; family Rutaceae; genus Zanthoxylum; species Zanthoxylum bungeanum. The sequence continues at coordinate 112,693 of SKCR01033763.1, forward strand.
TTTTTTTAACTGAGCCAGCACTTCTGCTATTCCTGGTTCACTTGCCTGCTCCTGGCCTTTGTTCTGTTGCTGTTGGAATCCGGGTGGTGGATAGTTCTTTGGCCTTGAATTGTTGCTCCATGAGAAATTGGGATGATTCCTCCACCCTGGGTTGTAGGTGTTGGAATATGGATTGTTCCCATGTCTGTTGAAATTGTTGACATAGTTCACCGTCTCTTCAAGTTGATTTTGTTCTGGAACTCCTCCATATGGTGAACTTGTGGATCCAATGTTATTTTGTGTGCTGAGAGTCTCCATGAATTTTCATATCTGATCCAGCTTGGCACTGACTGCTGTATTGGCTCCAACTTCATAAATTCCTGCAATTCTTTGAATCATGCTCCTTTCTGTTGGCCACAAGGAATTGTTGTTGGCCATTTCTTCAATTAGGTCCCAGGCTTGATCTTCTCATTTTTCCATCAAAGCTCCTTCAGCAGCAGCATCAATTATGGTTCTCATAAGTCCAAAAAGTCCATTATAGAAAGTTTGGACTTGAAGCCATTTTGGAATCTCATGGTGAGGACATTTTCAGAGCAAATATTTGTACCTTTCCCAAGCTTCGTAGAGTGTTTCTGAGTCAAGTTGTACAAAAGATGTGATGTCATTTCTCAACTTTGTTGTTCTGGCTGGTGGAAAATATTTTGCAAGGAATTTGTTGGCTAGAGTATTCCAAGTTGTAATGGAACCTGCTGGTAATGAATGTAGCCAAGCCTTAGCTCTGTCTTTCAAGGAATATGGAAAAACTTGAAGTCTCATTGCTTCTTCTGATGCTCGGTTGTAATTCAAAGTGCCGCAAACTTCCAGGAAGTTACTGATGTGGGCATTAGGATCTTCAGTTGCATTCCCCCAAACTGCACTGATTGCTGAATCATCTGAATGCATGTTTTGATATCACCCGCATTTTCTGGTAAGAGAGGAAGTACAATACATGAAATGAGGCCATCTACCACCGGAATGGTTCTGTCTCGAATGGGAATTGATGGTGCAACCTCCAAAGGTTCAGGTTCCATGTTAATGATTGCTTCTTGGCCTTCTCGCATTTCCCTTCTCAACTGTCTGATGGTTCTTTCAATCTCTGGGTCTAGCGGTCGGATTTCAAAGCTTCTAGTTTGTCTCATGTATTGTTTGAGAACCTGAAACACAAGAAAACAAAAATAATAAGTGAAAAAGAATTAGATAGAAGTAAAGGTATCTAACCTCAAAACCAATAGTGAAAGATAAATAAGTCCCCGGCAACGGTGCCAAAAACTTGACCGGTGCTTTCACACGCGTATAACGCAAGCGCACGTATCGTTCAAGTAGTATAAAATGTATCGATCCCATGAGGACTTAATACCTAATCTATTAATTTAATGAGGTCAAATGATTACTAGTATCTAACATTTTGATTGATTTATTTGAAATGGTGATGATTTTAGACTTAAAAACAAGTAAATAAAATTATGCGAAAGTAGATTGAAGAAAATCCAAATTTATAAAACTATCCAGGGTTGTGAATTTTTCCAATATCTTTTAAAAGAGGAAGTGGTTATTACATGTTTGTGTATTATATCGGTTTACTAACCTGAAACACGAAATTATGCAAAAGCCTCTGTCGATGGTCAGATGCAAATACCCAGTATAACCCAATTGAACCATATGTCTATGTCAACCAAATTACCTAGATTCATTAAGATTAAGTTCCGATTATTATTACCCCCGCCCGACAGGTATATGTCTATCCTGTAAGGAATCTATTAAAGGGTTATCTATCCTCAAGCAAAATCGTGGGCTACTAAGTCTAAGGCTTAAACCTAAAACTCATTTGTCAAGTTTATTTTAGATTTACCATATCAATCTTATTAGTGGCCAGTTAACAAGACGCATTAAGCTTAAGACTTAATAAGTAAACCTTTAAATTACCCAAACTATAAAATAACCCCTTATAAACCGGTGATATTAGAATTCATCACAACCCCAGATAACTAACTTAGTTACTAAACATAACTAGGGCTAGTAAAAACTTAAAAATAAAAGACATAAAGTAAAATGCTAAAAAGTAAATTCGGTAAAGTAAATACTGAAAAGTAAAATTACAATAAAATAAAATGCTAGGGTTCAAGGATCCACTTTTACCACTACTACTTTAGATATCTCCCTTAATATAATATATTAACTTGTGATTATATTACCAACCAGTCATATAGGCGGTAACCTGATTAAGTCAAATTAAGTCCGACCAGCCATAAAGGCGGTATCAATATTTGTCCATAAACCAGCCATATAGGCTGTAAATTACCAACCGACCATCCAGGCGGTATCCAAGCTTAGTCAAGTTAAAACCAGTTTATAATGAATTACCAACCGACCAATATAGCGGTATCCTTATTAAGTCAAATTTTAATTAGTGAATATATTATAATTAAGGGAGATTAATCTAAATAGTAATAGTAAAAGATTTACCTTTCACCCTAGCATAGAGAAGTTACCTCCTTATAGCTGAATAGTAAAAACTGAAAAAGTAAAGAAAGTAAATTACTATTACAGAAAATAAATAAAAATTAATTACAAAACTGAAATTAAAAGAAAACTATATACAAACTCCTTATTTATTCAGAGGATTACAGAGAGGAATGTACATCTAAAACTGAAATCTCGATCTGAATTTATAGGCCTCGGTAGGCTGTGCGCGTCCCGACATGACAATATTTCTGTGTCACGACGTGACACGTGTCATGCTCTGATTGGTCCGCCGAGATTCTTATCTGATGACGTGACGATGTGGATGATTAACTAAATAATTGAGCTTACGTGGCAGTGATATGGCGATGATATGGCAATGATGTGGCGAGACATGGCGATAGTGATTTTCGGCACCGTAGGATTATGACACGTGCACGCTGTGATTGGTTGATGATGACGTGACGCTGACTTGGCAATGTTGACTCGATCTTCTGTTGACATGGTGATGACATGGAGTGACACACGGTAACACGTGGCTAAGGTGATTGTCGGCACCCTAGGATGATGACACGTGGCATGGCACACGTTAGCATGATCGGCTGTGATTTTGACACGTGGCACAGCGCATATTAGCAAACTCGTCGTACGTTAGCAAAGTCAAACTTCTCAGATTCTGTCACGTGTCTCTGGCACATGTTAGCATAAAGTGGAGCACGTTAGACATCACGACGCCAAAGGCTTGCTCGTCTCGACGCGCCAAATGACGATTTTGCCCTTTTGTATGTTTTTCACTGTTTTTGCCCCAAATCACCTTCAGAATGTCCTTAAACTTTATTTATCTACAAAATAACACAAAACACATCAAAATATTCATAAAAATCAAGAATCTACACAAAATATTAAGTTAAATGAGTGGGAAATAGTGATACATTTACCATTCATCAGCCTCGTGGCTTCAGGTCCGTACCCGTAAGCATGACATAGGTTTTAAGCTCCGGTTTCAAGTCCTTCTCTACTTGCTTTATCAGATTGTGCAATTCTGCTAAAGTAGCTTCTTTATTAGACAGATGAAACTGCATAATAAAGTTAGAGAAGTCTTTTGGTAAGCACTGAAGAATTAGATCGTGACCTATTTCATGATCCATGATGAACCCGAGGTTGGCCAATTTTTCAATGTGAACAATCATCTTAAGCACATGTCCACTAACAGATCTTTCCTTATACCTTGTTTGGAATAAGGCACATGACACTTGGAATCTCACGGTATGAACGGAAGTTGCATACAACTCCTTCAAGTGAAAGATGATGGTTTGAGAATCCATATCTTCGTGAGCTTTCTGAAGTTTGTCCAACATAGAGCCAAGCATTATGCAAACTGCTTACTCATCATCATCGACATGTTTCTTCCAAGCATCAAATGTATTTTGGTCAGCATCTTTTGCGGGTTCAGTGGGAAATGGTCTTTCAAGAACATAGAAAATCTTTTCTTGTCGTAAGACAATTTTAAGGTTTCTAAACCAGTCATTGTAGTTGTCCCATTTGAGCTTATTCTCATCAAGGATGGAACGAAGTGATATTCTGTTTGCCATTTGAATGTTTGTGAAATATTTTAACCACCTGTTAAGAGAGAATGTTAAAATTAGGAATATATTTTCATTAATGTTTTATAATAACATGGGCTTTTAATATTATGAAGTTGCTCCCATTCAATTTTTTTTTAAAAATTTTAGAAAATCGCATCAACCCCAATATGATGGATTTCTTGTGGGCAAGGATCCTATTATCATCATTTCACAACTCCGACTAGGGCCGATCGTTATAAAATACGATAATTAGGTAGGTTCTCTACCAATTTATGATATAAATCACAATTCATTAATCATTGGGTTGGGCAATCAAACATGTCATAGCTTATGCTAGTCCTTGTGGACACCTAATCTTTGCCACTAAGTTATAAGACCACGCCTAAGGCTCGCTGCGTCTTATGACTCAGAAAAGTCAAACCATTGTCAATAGTACGATTTAGGGACAAATTGGTATTGGTCAGTCTGGTAAAGCCTAGTCCTGCCAATACGGTCTAAGCCATTTGGGTCTATAATTTACAATGGGAGGCAACTTTTAGACTTAAATTATTATTGAGGATTTTAGCAAGTTTAACTGAATAACTGTCAAATGGATTCCTCCATTGAAAATTCCCCAGAGGGAGGGTAGAGCGAACTCTCTTAAATACTCTTACCTCTTAGGCTCTTATTGCCTTGGTGACATGAATAAACAATAGATCCTCCAAATTAGTCCAACACTTTAAATATGCTTTAAGGTAAGCTTTGAGTAAATGATTATCTAGATGTCTTCACAGCTTTTCCTTTTGGCTATAAAAAGGTAGTGAGTGAAGGAAGACATCAAATCATTATCTAACTCTAGTAATACCTTTGGTTAAATTAACTTTAGTTTGGAAAGTTTTATTAACGCTTTGGTCCCACCCCACTTGTATCTTTTATAATAAATAAGTGATTTATATTTATTAGCCTTAAAGGTAATAAATCTCTAAGTTCATCACAGAATAATTACTTATCTAAGGGATAAGCAATACACTCTCTATTTCTTTAGAAAGTCTCTAGATGCTTGCACCCTAAAATAATCATGCCAATTCTAATCATACATAGAATCATCAAGCATATGACTTTTAATATGTTGGAATTATTTTAGGCATTAAATAACTTTGATTAATATTTAATTATGATATTGTATTTTATTTTAATCAAATATATTTACTATTCACGTTTTTTTATAGATACGTGAACTTTAAATGTAATTTCACAATTCAAATCTTAACCAAATCATGGAAAACGTGTGCCTAAAAGTAATTTAAGGGTGTTAGCTTTCCAACGAGCTTTTACACACCCAATTTCGAGTTCAAATGAGAAAAAAACTAATCAAAACAAAAACGGCGCGCTGATACCACTGTTGGGAAGCGGCCGCGAGTGCGCAACGGAAAATTAAAAATTATGATGCCGCTATCCCTTTGCCCAAGACCCATTTTTTTTTATTATTCTACAAGCCTAGGCATGTTACTATATATTCTAAGCATAAAAAACTCATAAAACATGCAAAGAACATAAACTTAAACATGCTAACTATCATAAGAACTCTAATTAAAAATAAAGAAAGAAAAAGACTTACTTGAACCGAAGACTCCTCCAGTCCTCCCTCCAATCTACAAGCTTTTCTCGAACTCAGCAAGCTCTTCCACGTTTCAAAGAGCCACCCAAGTGTGTGGCCTCCAAAGGTGCACACACCAAAGCCAAAACTCAATGGCAAGACTACGCCTTGAGTGCACGAGTATATTTCCATTGGTGCTAGCCTAGGCAAATACCTCAAAACTTTTAACTTGAGATTCCTCTAGTCAATTAGACTTAAGGATCCTAGAAATCAGTGGCTTACTCTTAAAATTTAGAGTTTCTCACTTATATAAACCCAAGATATGAAAGGTTTTGTGTGTAAAAAAAATTGTAAAGAATTCTTTGGGTTTATATAGTTGCTCCAAAGACAACAAAATCAATTAAGAATCCGATGTGGGATAAATGATAATTAAATCTTAGCCATTGGATCTTAATATAGTGGTTTAATGATATTATAATACCCTAATAAGAGTTTGGGCCGAATTGGAATTCAAAACAAATAAAATAAAATAAAACGCATATTTATTTTTTTATTTTCTTATTCATTTTTCCAATTCCCAAAGTGCTCATTATCGTCATTCACCAATCCCTAAGCCACTTTGGAACCTCATAAATGATCTGTTCAATAATTAAACACATTGAACCATTTAGGAACAATTCCTACAGGAATTATATATGCTGTTAAATTTATACTGTGCACTGTTAACCATTGATTTCGACTTTGCTGTGTGTGACCTTTTGGGTTCCCCTCAAGTTGGACATGAAATGAATCATGATAATTTAATCGAACATAAATTATCCTCCGATCAGATGGTCATTCGATTTCAATGACCAAGGTTGACATCTAGCAACATGCCAAGGCCCCCAAATGAGAAGGAAATATATATACCCATTCTGTATGCGATTTACATATGATATGGTCCCTCGCCTCACTGTATCCCCACCGTTTGACCTAGTGTATGGAAAGTGTCTACCCATATAGTCAAAGGTATGATGTTGATAGTGTCATGAATCGTGCTAAGCCAAGAATCTCACATGATTCTTCCGCTGCGGCCACAGTCTCAAGCAATGATCACACATATCAACCCGCGAACTGGATTACTACTCTTATAAGAAAATATTATCCGAGAGAGTGGCGATTCTCTGTTGATCTTTACAAACTTCATGTGTTTCAACAATGACCCAATCATACCCTTATGACAGATCTTTTGAACTGGAGAAGGAGAATGTCAAAGTCATTTGATCCCACATAAGATTGTAAAGACCTCAAGTCTAAGGACTGTAATACAATCGATACATGAAAGTTCTCACAGACACATGGGATAAACACTCCATGTGAAAACTTTCGGCGGTCAGTTCGATGGACATGACAAACTCATGCATCTATGTGATACACCAAGTGGACGGATCTCCTCTAGTAGCATATGAGATCGGCTACCCCACTTTAGGGTGGATCATATCATCATGCTAGTCTCTCCGCTTTGTGAACACCCAGATTATTCACAAAACTATGACTAGGAACGTTTGAGAGTAAATTCTAATAAGGCGTGGAAGCCATCATCTATTACTCCAAGGGCTTTAGTACAGTGTTTGATGATTCATATAATTTATGTAAGACACGTATAATAAAGATTTCCATTTTATTAATTAATGAAAATATTGCAAATACATGTACATATAGCCCATCCACAAGTTGGATATAGGGCATATCCCTAACATGTATTCCTTCTTTTCGTCATCCGGGAAATTCACGGCTTTGAAAACATTGAATGTTACTTCTTGGTCTTGTACTCTCATGGTTAGTTCACTTTTTTGTACATCAATAATGGCTCGACCTGTAGCCAAGAATGGTCTCCCGAGGATGATGGGAAAGTCTCCGTCTTCCTCCATGTCAGTGACAATGAAATATGCTGGGAAAATGAATTTGTCAACTTTGACCAGCACATCTTCAACTACACCTCTCGGAAAATATGAGCGTTCTATCAGCAAGTTGCAAAGTGATTGAGGTGGGCCTTTTCTTCTCCAATCTGCAGTTTCCTGTAAATGGAAAAAGGCAACAAGTTAATACTAACACCTAAATCACACAAAGCCTTACCGAAGTTATGTTCTCCTTGTTGGACAATTATGTCCATAGCATCACTATTTGTAAAAGACATGGTGTTTTGTACAAATTAACTATGTGACAAAGGAAATTGCTTTTTTATCATTTTGTAATTAGATTACTTGGATATATAAATGATAAAAGTCCATATGATTAGTACCGGATTAATAAGATATGAGACATTATTAATCCACGAAAGGTTTAATCATTAAATATCCATAGTCGTAGTATTATCGAGACTGGACATCGATAATGCGGATAGACTAGTATTACAATTGTGCGCGTTATGGAAGCTTAACTATATAGTTCTCATATATTTAAGTATTGGATACTTATGCAAGTGTGATAGGAGGTTCTGTTAGCCGTTGGACCGAGAATAGGTTCACTCTAGATAGACCCCTCGGAGTCCCATTGGTATTATGACTATGTGTCTATGGGAATCCGAATCAGGGTAGGTGTATGTGGTCTTAACCTAAGACTTGCATCGATAATACTTGTGACAATCAGTACGCTTTGGTTTTTGTCGTCCGGAGCTTTAACAGGTTATATGTATGCCTCTTCTGGGTTTACTGAGAATCGTAGTGTATTGGGTGTGATGTCAAGATGGAAGTATCACTTCAGTCATATGGAGATGATGATCACGCATGATACAAAACTAGCACTCTTAAATGATGTAGCTATCGGGATAGTATGACTAGGTCATGATTATCCGATTACAGAGACTAGTTGCTAGTGATCTGATATATGTTTCGTACGGGGCAGACACAATTCTAGCCCTAGGCCTAGCATATGACATCTGATACTGGATCGTATTATACAATACATAGTATACTACGCCTGATACAGATTATATATTCCTCGTTGAATATTTCTGGAGAATTGGGTAGGCACGGTGCTTTGCTAGAAGCCAACCATGTCTTATAAATCGGTGAGAACGTGGTACGAGGTACGCATGTGTTCGGATAGTCCGATGACCGTATTTACTGCCAACATATCCAGGGATCTCTTGGGTCGCTTCCAAAGATTCATCGATGACATTTGACTCGAACAGAATTAATCTGGGATTATTTATGAGAGAGAAAATTATTATGGGATTAATTGCGGTAAGAATTTATCTGGGATTAAATTCATCTAGAAGAGAGAACTAGCACTCTTAAATGTTGTATCTATCGGGATAGTATGACTAGATCATGATTATCCAATTACATAGACTAGTTACTAGTGATCCGATATATGTTTCGTACGGGGCAGACACAATTCCAGCCCTAGGCCTAGCATGTGACATCAGATACTGGATCGTATTACGCAACACATTGTATACTACGCCTGATATAGATTATATATTCCTAGTTGAATATTTCTGGAGAATTAGGTAGGCACAGTGCTTTGCTAGAAGCCAACCATGTCTTGTAAATCGGTGAGAATGTGGTACCGGATACGCACGTGTTCGGATAGCCCGATGATCGTATTTACTACCAACATATCTAGGGATCTCTTAGGTCACTTCCCAAAGATTCACCGATGACATTTGACTCGAACAGAATTAATCTGGGATTAATTATGAGAGAGAGAATTAATCTGAGATTAATTGCGGCAAGAATTTATCTGGGATTAAATTCGTCTAGAAGAGAGAACGCGTTTAATTTGGAATTAATCGATTAAATAAATTTAATAGTTAAATTGGATTTTTCTATTTAATTTATTTATTTGGGCTAAAATAATATATTGGATATATTAATTGAAATTGTATTTAAATACGGAATTAAAATTGGATTTTAATTCAAGCGAACGAATTAATTTGGAATTAATTCGTAAGCGACTATTGTAATAATTTTGTGAGGCATTATTATTTAATTAAATTGGATTTAATTATTTAGCGACGGAAAATTTATTTAATCGGATTAAACGAACCCGGGCCCAAAGTGTGTTGTGTAAGCCAACTAAAATTTGGAATTTAATTGGGTAGGACCCACAACTTACATCAACTTTTTGACACGTGATGGAAGTGGTTGGCTTGTATTTAATTCTTCTTTTTCCAACACAACCACCAACCTTTTGAAAGTTAAGTCAACACCACTTTTGGATAAGTTTGGAACTATTCATTATCTTCTCTCTTCTTTCTCAAGTGGCCGAACTTCTCCCCTTTTGTTCTTGAATTTTTGTAAAAAATCATCAAGCTAGCACTTAAGGAGTCACTTTAAGGTGATAGGAAAACTCACCGAAGAGTTTAGAACTCAACAAAAGGGCTTGGAGCTTCTACGTCCAAAGAAAGATTTGATTTTTCAAAGCCGATCAATGTAAGTTATTCCGCAAACGTTCTTGATAAATTCACACACAAATCATTGTTTAGAGACCATGGGCATGTGTAGAACACTAACAATGGTATCAGAGCCAATCTAGGCATGATTTGAATTCTAGGGTTCATGACTTTAATTTGGGATTTTTGCTTGGAGCTTGTATTTTTCCAAATTGGTTGTTTGGTTCTGTTTAGAGGATGATGAATTGGATTCGTGCATCATTGGATTTGAGAAAAATTGATTAGATTAATTTTCCCCAAAAATCCTCACTTGGCCGAATGTAACCCTAGGTGTGCTCATGGTGATTTTTTGAATTTGACAATTGGATGTGTTAAATGACATGAAATTGAATGTTAATTGTTGATTTAATTGGATTGAAATCAAAATTGGATGTTAATTTCATATATTTTCCGTGAGTTTGAGCATGTTGTTGGATGAATTGATTTTGCCTCAATTTTGTGTTGGACATGAATTTGAGAATTAAACATGATTAATTAGATTAATTGATGTTTTGGAAATATTAAATTAATTAATTAATTAATTATGCCTATTACACTTTAATTGGATTAATATGTAATTTGGAATAATATATTAATTTAATTTGTTGTATTTGGGCTAACGGGCTTGGTTGGGCCAAGTATGGTTTTGGACAATTGGGTTGGATCCAATTGGGCCTAAAACCATTTCCATAAAGTCCAAATATGACTATTGGGCCTTTAATAATTTAATTGGGCCTAAATTGATTTTTGGCATATGGTGATTCCTAATTGGGCCTTGGCATTTTGGGTTTGATCCATAATGGCCAAAGCCCATGCCTAAAGAATTAATTGAAAGCCCATTGGATTTTAATTAAATTGGCATTGGATGCTATTTGGGCCTTTGAGACCCATTTAGATTGGATTTGGAATCCAAGTCTAAAAGGCACTATTAAAAGTGTAATTGTTTAATTTGGAATTAAACACGAATTGGTATTGGATACAATTTAAATTGGATTTGAAATTATAGTTTGATATAATTCAATAATACATACTTTGAGTATTTATTCTTAAAGGAGTTGGACTCGCGCAAATCAAATCGTTGTAATAATATTGGATGGTCATTTATTAAAGATTAATTAATTGGATTAGATTGATTGACAACATGTTTTGTGTGAATACTTGGGTGTATTTATATGAATAATGTATATCGGATGGATATTAGATGGGTGGAGGCAATTTTAAAAATTGTTGTATGTATGGTACTTATTTATTTAAATTGGACCTGTGTGTCCAGCCTTTCACCTCATATTCTCTTTGTATTTCTCTTCTTACCAATCCCCTCGATGTAAATTAGGTTTCTTTATGTATTATGTAACTGAGTAGAAGACTGTAAAGTGCTAGCGGGAGAGAGGAAATAGAGTGATTTGTTCTAGTAACAAATTGTATTATATATCCATCAGCATATCATTATTAATTTATCGCGCCTTATTATGCTTTTAGAATGCATGTTTAAGGGTGTATAATGAGACCTAATCAAAGATAATAAATTGGTTGCCAATTTACGTAAAAAAACCCTCACTTTAATATTAAGTGTTTTCCTTCCATTGAGTGGTTCTCTCTCAAGATCCAAGATTGACTTTGATTTGTTGGCCAAAGTCAAGATCACTGTCGATCACAGATGTGTTTGAACCACGAAAGCTTTGTTATATATCATATGTCTTGGGCAGTTGTGACTTGTTGGCCAAAGTCAATGTCACTTCTTGTTCATCGACGTGGATTATGAAGCTTTCCCACTGTCAATGGGTCACGCTTAACTGGAATCATTAAGCTTGTTGAGACAAAGCCAAGACTTAGTTGATTCAGAGGAAAAGGTTAGGATGATATATTGGATATCTGTTTTGGACTTGGAGGTCCACCCACCGGATCTAGGAGTTAGATGGGATCCAATTGATCTTAGAGATCTAACTAGTTAAGTTTCATACAGCTTGTTGGCCAAAGTCAAGGTTATGTGTTATTTAACGGGATCCTATCCCACTAGGAAACTGGGTTTCCCGAGTACTCTATAGAGGGTTAGAGGCTCGCTGAAAAATAGTGGGAGGCCAGTATTAAATTTTTAATTTCGTTTAATACTTGCTAAACGCGCTCTTTTAATTATTTACCGTCGTTATAAATATATTAGTTGGACTAATAATGTTTTATTGCTTTCTTTGAACAGTTAGACAGTACAAGACACTACTCCACTTGTAGTTGGTTATATAGTTGGACTATAGTAACCATTGCATTTTGAGTGTACCCGAAATCATTGATTGGATAGTTGGACTATTGCAATCAAGATGGCTGGAAAGATTAGCGTTAGGGACATAATCATGAGCGATAATGTCTTTAACGGCTCCAATTTTCCAGATTGGTAGATGATTCTCAAGAAAGTCCTGGGAGTCGAGAAGTTACTCTATGTTATAGAGAAACCTCTTGGGCCTGAGCCCGAAGTTGAGCAGCCAGTTGAGCATGAGCTTTGGAAGACTTATTCTGATGAAAACTCAAATGCTTAATCCGTTATGCTTGCCGCAATGACACCTCAATTTCATCGTGAAAACAAAGGATTGGATCCTTATAACATGATGTTGAAATTGAAGGACCTTCACAGATCTAACCTTAGATCTCAGAAGTATGAATTGCAAAAGAAGCTCTTTCGTTTGCATATGTCAGAGGGTACATCTGTCAAGCACTATGTGTCGCAGATGATTGTTGACATCGAACAACTAGGTCAACTGGGTAAAACCTTCGAGGTCGAGACTTCTATAGATTTGATCTTACAGTCTATGCCCGACTGTTGGGGTTAGTTCGTCATGAACTACAACATGATGAACCAAGAAAAGACTCTTTGAGAGTTGATGGCGATGCTGAAAGAGGCAGACCTAGAGCTTCTGAAGGGCAAGAAGCGTGAGGCGCATCTTACTTTGACATCACAGAAAGCCACGGCTTGGACGAAGGCTCTTGGTGGAGTGAAGAAAAATAAGAAAATGGGCAAGGCCAAATCATCACAGTCTTATGGGAAGACTAAGGACATATCCCAAGATGTCTGCCTACATTGTAGCAAACGGGGTCACTGGAAGTGTGACTGTCGTGAGTACAAGGCATACATAAAGGAAGTGAAGGCGGGCAAGGCTTCGGCTTTAGGTATGTTTTTTATAAACATGTCCACTACTGGTTTTACAATTTGGATTTTTGATTCTGGATGTGGTACTCACATATGTACTGATGTGCAGGATCTGCTGATTTGCAGGAGACTGCCTTCAGGAGAGATCGACCTGTGAGTCAGAAATGGGACGAGAGTCACTAGTTTGACCGTTGGGGCCTATGTTTTTGTACCTGCCCTCGGGGCATGAAATTATATTATGTGACTGTTATTTTATACCTAGTTTGACTAGGAACATCATTTCTGTATATTGTTTAACCTGATGCGGGTATACCTTTGTATTCCGGAACACTGGGTGTTTTGTATATAATGATGACATTTTGATATGTACATCAGATGTTAATAATGGTATTTATATTTTGAATATAAATGAATCTCAAACATATAACATGACAAACAAAAGGCTCAAGCTGAGTAAATCAGATGAGACGTATTTGTGGCATTATCGTCTGGGACACATTAACAAGACTCGTATATCCACTCTTTCGAAGAATGGATACTTGGACAGATTTGATCTTAATTCATATGACGTCTGCGAATCTTGTTTATTAGGCAAAATGCCTAAAACACCTTTTAGCGGTAAGGGTGTACGTGCCACCGAGCTGTTAGCCCTTGTTCATAGTGGCGTATGTGGGCCCATGTCTAGCCAGACTAGAGGTGGATATGAATACTTCGTAACCTTTATAGATGATCCATCGCGTTATGGTTATGTGTATCTTATGAAACACAAGTCAGAAAATTTTGAGAAATTCAAAGAGTTTTGACACGAAGTAGAAAAATAGACCGGCAAAAGTATTAAAACATTACAGTAGGACCGTGGTGGAGAATAATTAAGCAATGATTTTGTCGATTACTTGAAAGAATATGGTATTCTTTCAAAGTGGAATCCTCTCAGAACATCTTAATTAAACGGTGTGTCCGAACGGAGAAACCGAACTTTGTTGGACATGGTAAGGTCAATGATGAGTTACACTGAGCTACCAATTTCCTTCTAGGGATACGCATTGAACAGTGCATTACTTATTTTGAATAAGGTTCCGTCAAATTCTGTTGGACAGACTCCATATGAAATATAGATAGGAAAGAAACTGGGTTTCTCATTCCTGAAGATTTTGGGATGATGGGCATACGTTAAACGTTTGGATGGTACCAAACTAGAACCCAAATCAGATAAGTGCCTATTTGTAGGTTATCCTAAGGAAACCAAAGGATATTACTTCTACAACCCACAAGAGAACAAAATATTTGTTGCTCTTCATGCAGTTGTCCTCGAAAAGAAATTCATAGATGCAATGATAAGTGAGAGGAAAGTAGAACTCGATAAAAATCGGAGTGATACTGTTCTTGGCGCCGACCCCCTCACGGAACATGAACAGTTCATCAAGGATGAGACTATTCCATAATTTTCCAATACCCAAGAACCACGTAGGTCAGGAGAGTCAGTAAACAACCTAAAAGGTATGGGTTTCTGATCTCACCTCATGTAGATATTAATCTTATTGAGGTAGATGAATCGGCTACGTATGAGGAAGCGATACAGGGTATCGACTCTACTTTATGACAAGATTCCATGAAGTCCGAAATGGATTCCATGTATACCCACCAAGTTTGGACACTGTTTGATATACCAGAAGGCATTGTGCCTTTTGGTAGTAAATGGGTCTTCAAAAGAAGACAGACATGGATGGAAAAATACAAACGTACAAAGCTAGGCTTGTAACGAAAGTGTATGGTTAACGACATGGTGTCGATTACAAAGAAACCTTTTACCTGTTGCAATGATTAAATCCATTCGAATAATGCTTGTTGTTGCTGCATATTTCGATTATGAAATATGGCAGATGGATGTCAAAACCGCTTTCCTTAATGGAAACCTTTTGGAGGATGTTTATATGCAACAGCCTGACGGTTTTGTCATGCCAAAACATGCAAACAAGGTTTGCAAGTTAAATCGATCCATTTATGGATTGAAGCAAGCATTGCGTTCTTGGAACCAATGTTTTGATGAGATCATATTACAATATGGTTTCATTCAAAATGAAGATGATGTTGGGTTTCTACGGTCCCAAAGATCGATTAAAGCAATGAAACATACATGCGAATACATCAAAGAAGTTGCGGAATACTTACATTGAGCGGTTGAGCGATGCAACGAAGAACAAAAACTTTTTAAGCTCTTTGAGACTCCTCCAAGGCTCTCGGCACTCACTGGTTTTGGTCCTCCATTTTCGGTCCAAGCTCCAAGCTTTTGGGTGGTTATTCCAAGCTCACAAGTGCGGTTTCCTATCACCTTAGGATGACCCTTAAGTGTGTTAGCACAAGAAGAATTTGCAACAAAATCTCCATCCTTGTTCTTGGTACATTCGGCCAAGCCAAATTGAAGAAAATGAGATGGCCATTCGGCCAACAAATGAGAGAGGAGAAGAATAAGGCCCTTGGCCGAATACATTAGGGAGAGAGAGAGAAAATGTGTTATGGTTGAAATGATTTCCAAAATCAATAATAAACATATACCAAAAAATTTGTAAAATGGCTTTCAAAAAGTCATTAAATTTTGGAGGCAAAAATGCATTAAATGCATTCAACAACCCACATCAACTATTCACATCACAAATGACTTGACATCACATCACTCAAAGTGACAAGTGATTTGACGCTTGATGTGACTAGCGATTTGACATGATTTGACGCTTGATGCGACTAGTGATTTGATGCTTGATGTGACTTACGGGCCGCACTTGAATTTGAAATGCGAGTGCGCTCGCAAACACTCTCGGGCTTGGGTTCGCTAATTCCAAATTAACAAATTTTCCGTTGTGACGTAATTAAATAATTATGCCTAGCAAAATCACTATTCACGTCGCTAACGAATTAATTCTAAATTAACTCGTTCGCCCGAATTAAAATCTAAGTTCAATTCCGCGTCGAATTCCAATTTCGTATAATATATCGAATATATTATTTTATCGATTAATTCCAAATTAATCGTTCTCTCTCTTTAATTAATATTTTATCCCAGATAAAATATCTCTGTAATTAATCCTAGACTAATTTTATCTCTCTCATTAATTAATCCTAAATTAATAAAGTGTGAGTCATACGTATCGGTGAATCTTCGGGAAGCGACCCATGAGATCCCCAGATATGTTGGCAGTAAATTCGGTCGTTGGACTATCCGAACACGTACGTACCTAGTACTACGTTTTTACCGATTTACAAGACAATGTTGGCTTCTAGCAAAGCGTCATGCCTACCATGTTGGATAATATGACCCATAGCGTCACTATTTGTACAGATCATGGTGTTGTTGTACAAATTAACTATGTGACAAAGGAAATTGCACTCTTATCATTTGTGATTAGATCACCTTAGATGTATAAATGATTAGAGGTCCCTATGATTTATTCCTGGACGGAGAATGATATGAGACAGTATCAGTCCACGAAGGATTAATCATTAAATATCCCTAGCCGAGAGTATTATCGAGACAGGACATCGATAATGCGGAATAGGCTAGTATTGCACTTGTGCGCGTTGTGAGGGCACAACGGCATAGTCTCATATATTTAAGTATTGGATACTTATGCAAGTGCGATATGAGGTTGTGTTTCACCGATGGTACGGGAAACAGCTTCGCTCTGGATAGACCCCTCGGAATCCCATTGGTATTATGACTATGTGTCTATGGGAGTCCGACATCAGGGTAGGTGTATTTGGTCTTAACCTGAGACTTGCACCGCTAATGCTTACGACAATCAATATACTTTAGTTGAGGTCGTCTAGGACTCTAACCGGTTCTGTGTAAGCCAACTGCTGGGTATATTGAGAATCGTAGAGTATTGGTGTGTGATGTCAAGATGGAGGTATCACTTCAGTCATAGTGGAGATGATGTCACGCAGGATACGATATTAGTGCTCTTAAGTGTTGCGCAACCATCGGGATATTATGACTAGGTCATGTATATCCGATTATAGAGACTAGTTACCAGACATCCGACATGTGCTTCGGACGGGGCAGACACTTATCCAGCCCCAGCCCTAGCACGTGACTATCCGATACTGGACCGATATATATATAATACTTGGTATACTACGCTTGATACAGATCTTAAATATTCTTAGATGGATATGACCGGAGAATTGGGTAGACTTCGTGCTTTGCTAGAAGCCGATCGTGTCTCGTAAATCGGTAGAACGTAGTACTTGGTACGTACGTGATTCGGATAGTCCGACGACCGATTTGACTGCCAACATATCCGGGGATCTCATGGGTCGCTTCCCAAAGATTCACCGATGACGTATGACTCGCACTTTTATTAATCTGGGATTATGTGATGAGAGAGAAAATTAATCTAGGATTAATTGCGGAGATATTTTATCTGGGATAAAATATCAATTTAAAGAGAGAGAATGATTAATTTGGAATTAATCGAGGAATTAATATATATTTGATATATTAAACGAAATTGGATTTCGACGCGGAATTAAAATTAGATTTTAATTCGGGCGAGCGGATTAATTTAGAATTAATTCGTTAGCGACGTGAATAGTGATTTCGCTAGGCATAATCATTTAATTACGACGCGACGGAAAATTCGTTAATTTAGAATTAGCGAATCCGAGCCCGAGATTATTTGCGAGCGCATTCGTATTTCGAATTCGAGCGCGGCTCGTCAAATCAAGCGTCAAATCGCTAGTCGCATCTAGCGTCACATCAAGCGTCAAATCATGTCACTTTGAGTGATGTGACAATTGATTAGATTGATTGGTGAGTTGACTTGATGTGACTTGAGTGATGTGTGTGGTTGGCAATTAAAGCCAAATGTGTTTGAAATGAAATGATTTTCAATTCCAAGTGTATTAGATACACTTTTGTATTCACCAAAAACGTGAACACACATTTCCCTCCTCTCTCTCTTCTTCTCCTTCTTCCTCTCTTCACGCATTTTCTGTTCTGTTTTGGCTAGGCAAAAACAGTGAGCAGTAAAGGGAAGCAAGTGCGTTTTTGATGCAAAAACAAGAGTGCTAGCACACTCCGAGATCAATGCGAAGGTGATAGGGAAGTCCCCCCATGAGCCGGGAACGTTTTGATGAAGCTTGGAGCTCGTTTTTGATGTTCAAAATGGCGCAAAACAGAAGCCAAAACTGCTGCAGTGGGCGCACATGAGCAGAGGGCAGTGAGCAGAATTTCAGTTCGTTTTTGTTGCCAAATCGTCTCTCAACCGCTCGATGTAAGTATTCCGCAACTTCGTCGTTGTATTCACTTGTGTTTCATGCTTAGATTTGATCTTGGGACCTATAGAAAATCCAACATACCCAATTCTCCAGAAATATCCTTACAGGAATATGTGATCTATCAGGCGTAGTATACGTAGTATTGCGTATCTCGATCCAGTATCGGATGTCACGTGCAAGGCCTGGGGCTGGAAATTTGTCAGCCCCTTACGAAGCACATATCGGATCTCTGGTAACTAGTCTCTATAATCGGATAAACATGACCTAGTCATAATATCCCGATAGCTACAGCATATAAGAGAATGAGTTCTGTTTCCTACGTGATCATCATCTCCACTATTACTGGAGTGATACTTCCATCTCGACATCAAACCCAATACACTACGATTCTCAATATACCCAGAAGAGGCGTACACATAACCTGTTAAAGTCCTGGACAACCAAAACCAAAGTACATTGATTGTCGCAAGTATTAGCGGTGCAAGTCTCAGGTTAAGACCAAATACACCTACCCTGATTCGGACTTCCATTGACACATAGTAATACTACCAATGGAATTCCGAGGGGTTTAGCCAGAGCGAAGCTGTTTTCCATACCATCGGTAAAACACAACCTCCTACTACACTTGCATGAGTATCATATACCCAAATATATGAGAACTATGTCGTTATGCCCTCACAACGCGCACAAGTGTAATACTAGTCTATTCTGCATTATCGATGTCCAATCTCGATAATACTACGACTAGGGATATTTAATTATTAAACCTTCGTGGATTGATAATGTCTCATATCATCTCAATCCAGGAACTAATCATATGGACCTTTCATCATTTATATATCTTGGTGATCTAATCACAAATGATAAAAGAGCAATTTCCTTTGTCACATAGTTAATTTGTACAACAACACCATGATTTGTACAAATAGTGACGCTATGGGTCATAACTGTCCAACAATCTCCCACGTGGCCTATAGCCAGTCACTCGAGTGTCCTACACCCGAACTATGTACGGTTCGCTCAAACTGCTGAGAAATACTTTCGTCAGCGGATTTGCATGACTATCATCTGATGCGATTTATTCTATCATCACATCGCCATGATGTATGATCCGAACGAATCAGATGAACATATGAAGTATATATCCGGATCGTTGATGAGACCATTGATTCTTTAACCTGCGCTGTAGCCTAGCTCAGCTGCTAACAGAACTATATCTAATCTAATTAGATTTATTATCAATCCAGAAGGCTTCTATTGCTGCCTCAGCTGCAGCAATAATCCATTTTTGTTGTTTATTCGGTAACAGTATCTTGCTTGGAAGGGTTCCAACTCACTGTTCCGTTAGTCAAACTGTATAGTACCATTGTTACGACTTATAGTCGTTTTATCGGTTAGGAAACTTACAGCAGTGATCCCAGTCACTTCAAGTTCTCCTTGTCCATAGTATAAGAAAGCATCCTCAGTTCCTCTAAGAGACTTAAGGATGTTCTTAACATCAATCCAGTGACTATCACTTGGATAGCTTGATTGTGACTCCATATGCTCAAAGCGTATGAGACACCAGGTCGCGTACATTTATTTCAATGTACGAGTTCTCTGAGAGTATTAACAACTTTAAATCTATCCCAGTAGATCTTTATTCCTAGAATAAAGGTTGTTTCTCCCAAGAATTCTACGGAGAATTTTTCATGAAAGCCAAGCTTTCACCGATTATTTTATGGGAATATCATTTCCAAGAAATGACATATCATCATTTTTTAAGACAATCACTTTCAGTGCGCTCCCACTAACCTCCTTATATACACAAGAATCATTTCGTTTTGAATTAAACCATACACCATTATGATTATATCAAAACGATAATTCTAAGAACTCAATGCTTGCTACAATCCATACATGGATCGAATAACCTGCAAACCTTGTTTGCTAGTTTCGGTACGACAAAACCATCAGGATGTTGTAAACATCCTCCAAAAGGTTTTCGTTAAGGAAAGCGGTTTTGGCATTCAGCTGACATGTTTCATAAATGAAATATGCAGCATTAGCAAGCATTATCCAAATGGATTTACCATGGAAACATGTAAAAGGTTTCATCGTAATCGACACAATGTTGATAACTATACCTTTTCACTACAAGCCTAGCTTAGTACGTTGGTATGTTGCCATCCATGTATGTCTTCCTTGAAGACTTATATAGTACCAATAGGCACAATGCCTTGCGGTACAACAACTGGTGTCTAAACATAGTTGGTATACATGGTATCCATTTCGGATATCATGGAACTTTGCCATGATAGGGAGTCGATACCTTGTATCACTTCCGCATACGTAGTTAGTTCGTATTCCTCAATAAGATTGATATCTTTATGAGGTGAGATCAGAAACCCATACTCCAGGTTGTTTTCTGACTCTCTCCGACTTACGCGGTTCTTGTGTATTCAAAGATTATTGGTATAGTTTCATCCTTGATGAACTATTTGTGTTCCATTAAGATTCGGTGCCTGGAACAGTATCACTCCGATTTTCATTGAGTTTTACTCTCCTCCCATTTACCACTGCATATAGGTTTTCTTCTTAGGAAAACCGCATGGCGAGTAACAATTACATTGTTCTCTTGTGAGTTGTATAAGTACTATACTTTGGTTTCCCTAGGAGAACCTACAACTTAGCACTTATCCGATTTGGGTTCTAGTTTGGTATCATCCAAACTTATGCCCAGCATTCCCAAATCTACAGGAACGAGAAAACATGGTTTCTTTCCTGTTCATATCTAATATGAAGTCTGTCTAACAGATTTGTATGGAACTTTATTCTAAATAAGTTCTGCATTGTTTATGCGTATCCGTTGAAGGAAATGGTAGCTCAGAGCGACTCATGATTAACCTTATCATGTCCAACAAAATTCGGTTTCTCCGTTCGGACACACCGTCAAATTGACGTGTTCCGGGAGGAGTCCACTTTGAAAGAATACTATGCTCTTTCAAGTATTTGAGAAACTTATTGCTTAAGTATTTTCCATTACGGTATTACCATGACAGTTTAATACTTTAGCCGATCTGTTTGTTTATTTCATGTCGAAACTTTCTGAAAGTTTCCGATTCGTGTTTCAAAAGAAACACATAACCATAACGTGATGCCACATCCGTAAAGTTCACGAAATATTCATATCCACATCTAGCCTAGCTAGATATGGGCCCACCTATATCACTATGAATAAGGGCTAAAAAATCGGTGGCACTAGCACTTTGCCATAATAGACTAGATTCGTAGACTTTATTTGATTGGAATCAAATTAGTCCTAGTACCCACTCTTCAAAAGTGTGGATATACGAGTCCTTGTTTAATGTGTCCTAGAAACTATGCCACAAATAAGTCTCTACTGATCAAATCAGTTTGAGCTATTTGTTTGTCATGTTATACGTTTGAGATTTATTTATATTCAAAATATAAATTCTGTTATTCACATCTAATGTGTTTATCTCAATATCATCTTTATAAAATAAAACACTTTAGTGTTCTAGAATATAAAGGTATATCCGCAACGGATTAAACCCTGATATAAAGATAATGTTTCTAGTCAAACTAGTTACATTATAACAGTTTTCTAATTTAAGTACACACCCGAAGGGTAGTTCCTAAACTTAGGTATCTACGGTTAAAACAGCGACTTTCGTCCCATTTCCGATTCGCAAATTAATCTTAACTGAAGTCAGTATCCTGCTTATAGCAGATTCTGCACATCAATATATATTTATGTACCACACTTAGTATTTAAAATCAAATTTTAATACTAGTAGTGAACATAATTTTGACAAACATATTTGAAGTCAGAGCCTTGCTCATCTTCAATTCCTTCATGTCTGCTTTGTCCAAACGGCAGTCACGCTTCCGCGATCCCGTTTTGCCACAGTTTAGGCAGACATTTTGGTATATGTCATTTATCTTCCCAGAAGATTATAATGATTTTGCCTTTGCCCTTTTCACACTCCAGAAGCCTTTAGCCAAGCCTTGCCTTCTAGAATATCAAGTAAGTGCGTCTTGCGCTTCTTGCCTTATTGCAAACTTTGGCTTTGTCTCCTTGAGAATAACCATTAACTCTCCAAGAGTTTACTTTTGCAATTTAATATTTCTAAGATCTTAAATAGATCTATGAAGATCCTTCAATTTCACTATCATACTATAAGGATCTAATCCTTAGTTCTGACTAAGAAATTAAGGAGTCTATTTAGCAAGCTTAATGGATTAAGCACTAAAGTTATCATCACATGAATCTTCCAAAGATCATGCTCTACTATTTGCTTAACTCCAGGGTTAGGCCTAAGATGTTATTTTATCAAATAAAGTAACTTCTTAGTTTCCAGGACCATCCTGAAACTTTATTCCCAATTTGAAAATTAAAGTCGTTTAAACACATTTTCACCCAGGATTATGTTTTAAACACTAATCTTTCAATTATCTTGATTCTAATAGTCCAACTATTTAATCAACGATTTTAGGTACTATTTATTATAATGATTATTATAGTCCAACTATATAATCAACTATAATTTAATAGGTTAAATTCAATTATATTGATTACTATAATAAAATTATAAAATCAACTATAATTAAATTGTTAATTCAAATATATTGATTACTATAGTCCATTATATAATCAACTATAAATGAAATAGTTTGAATGCAGTCCAACTATTTTAAACAACATTAAATATTAGTCCAACTAATATATTAATTTATTTGACGAATATTGATTTGAATGAGCGCGTATGGCAAGTAACTAAACGAATATTGCAAATTTTATACTTGCCCCCCACTATTTTTCGGTGAGCCTCTAACCCTCTGTTGAGTACTCGTGAAACCTTGTTTCCTAGTGGGCTAGGATCCCGTTAAATAACACATAATCTTGACTTTGGCCAACAAATTGTATGATAATTAACTAGGTAGATCTCTAAGATCAATTGGATCTTATCCAATTCCTAGATCCAGTAGGGGTACATCCAAGTCCAAAATATATATCTTATATATGCCAATATATCCAATATATTGCCTAACCTTTTTACTCTGAATCAACTAAGCCTTGGCTTTGGCACAACAAACATAGTGATCCCAGTTAAGCGGAACCCATTGACCTTGGAAAGCTTCGTAATCAATGTCGATGGACAAGAAGTGATCTTGACTTTGGCCAACAAATCACAACTTGGACAAGACACCGATATGGAACAAAGCCTTCATGATTCAAACACATCCTCGACGGACAAAGGCCTTGACTTTGGCCAACAAACCAATGCCAGTCTTGGATCTTGAGTAAGAATCACTCAATGGAAGGAAAAACGCTTAATATTTTGTGAGGGTTTTTCACGTGCAAATTGGCAACCAATTTATTATCTTTGTTAAGGTCTCATCATCATACATCCTTAAACATGTATTCTAAACACATAATAAGACGCGTAAGTAAATATAATAATGATATGCGGATGGATACTTAACACATTGTTCCTAGAATAAATCTCTCATTTTCCTCTCTCCCGCTAGCATAAGTATTTACTTCTACCCGTTACATAACACTTCTAAAGAAACCTCATTTATATTGAGGGGAATAGGTGAGAAGAGAAATACAAAGAGTAAGGAGGTAATAGGCTGGACACGCAGGTCCAATTAATAAATTCTAAATTTATTACAACAATTTCCAAAATTGCCCCACCCATCTATATCCATCCGATATACATTATTCATGCATCGCAACCATGTATTCACACAACATGTTATCAATCAATCAAATCCAATTAATTAATCTGATAATTAATGACCATCCAATGTTCAAACAACGATTTGATTTTGCGCGAGTCCAACTCGTTTTGCGAATATGTACTCAAAGTACGAATTCTTGAATTAAATTAAACTACAACATTAAATCCCATTTAATATATATTTAATACTAATTCACTATTTAATTCCAAATTAAATATTACACTTTATTAACGAACCTTTACGACTTAGATTCTAAATCTAACCGTTACGGGTCTCAAAGCCCGATTAACGTCCAACGTTAATTTAATTAAAGTCCAATGGGCTTTTAATTAATTTCTTAAGGCATGGACTTTTGGTCAACTTGGGTCAAACCAATAACCAAAGCTCATTTAAAGGAATCACCCTTATATGCCTAGAAACCAATTTAGGCCCATTAGGCCCAATTAAAGTTAAAGGTCCATTAAGTCATAATTGGACTTTATGGAAGGTTTTGGGCCCAATTGGATCCAACCAATTTAGCCTAAACCCATCTTGGTACAACCAAGCCCATTTAAGCCCAATTACAACCTTTTAGGCCCAATTCCAAAAATAAGCCCAACATAATTAAATTCCAAAATTCCAATTTCACAATTTAATTACTCAAATTGTATTCCATAATTAATTACCCAAATCAATATTTCTAAAACATCAATTTACACAATTAATTATGCCTATTAACATCAAAAAACATGTCCAACGCATTTTAATCAAAATCAAACCCATTTTACATGCTATAAGTCTCGGCAATTAGGGGAATTTTGTCCAATTTCAAATTCAATCCAATTAATTCTCAAATCAACAATTCCCAATTGATTTCAACTCATCCAATGAATCAAAATACCAAGACATTAGGGTAGTAATACCTCTCGGCCAAGCCAAAGATTTGGGCAAAATTTGATCCAATCAATATTTCTTGAAATTGATCCAATCCAACTTCAATTAAACATCATTTAAGCATACTCAATCAATTAATTTTATCAAATCATGCTCAAATACAATTTACCCAATTTTAACCATAAGTTCAAATTTCATGCTTTAACCTCACTCTGATACCATTGTTTGGTTTCTACGGTCCCAAGGATCGATTAAAGCAATGAAACATACATGCGAATACATCAAAGAAGTTGCAGAATACTTACATTGAGCGGTTGAGCGATGCAACGAAGAAAAAAAACTTTTTAAGCCCTTTGAGACTCCTCCAAGGTGCTCGACACTCACTGGTTTTGCTCCTCCATTTTCGGTCCAAGCTCCAAGCTTTTGGGTGGTTATTCCAAGCTCACAAGTGCGGTTCCCTATCACCTTAGGATGACCCTTAAGTGTGCTAGCACAAGAAGATTTTGCAACAAAATCTTCATCCTTGTTCTTGGTACATTCGGCCAAGCCAAATGGAAGAACAGGAGATGGCCATTCGGCCAACAAAGGAGAGAGGAGAAGAATAAGGCCCTTGGCCGAATACATTAGGGAGAGAGAGAGAAAATGTGTTATGGTTGAAATGATTTCCAAAATCAATAATAAAAATATACCAAAAAATTTGTAAAATGGCTTTCAAAAAGTCATTAAATTTTGGAGGCAAAAATGCATTAAATGCATTAAACAACCCACATCAACTATTCACATCACAAGTGACTTGACATCACATCACTCAAAGTGACAAGTGATTTGACGCTTGATGTGACTAGCGATTTGACGCTTGATGTGACTTGCGGGCCTCACTTGAATTCAAAATGCGAGTGCGCTCGCAAATACTCCAAATTAACGAATTTTCTGTTGCGACTTAATTAAATAATTATGCCTAGCAAAATCACTATCCACGTCGCTAACGAATTAATTCTAAATTAACTCGTTCGCCCGAATTAAAATCTAATTTCAATTCCGCGTCGAAATCCAATTTCGTATAATATATCGAATATATTATTTTATCGATTAATTCCAAAATAATCATTCTCTCTCTTTAATTAGTATTTTATCCCAGATAAAATATCTCCGTAATTAATCCTAGACTAATTTTATCTCTCTCATTAATTAATCCTAGATTAATAAAGTGCGAGTCATACGTCATCGGTGAATCTTCGGGAAGCGACCCATAAGATCCCAGATATATTGGCAGTAAATTCGGTCGTCGGACTATCCGAACACGTACGTATCTTGTACTATATTTTTACCGATTTACAAGACAAGGTTGGCTTCTAGCAAAGCGTCATGCCTACCCAATTCTCCAGAAATATCCTTACAGGAATATGTGATCTATATCAGGCGTAGTATACGTAGTATTGCGTATCTCGATCCAGTATCGGATGTCACGTGCAAGGCCTGGGGCTGGAAATGTGTCTACCCCGTACGAAGCACATATCAGATATTTGGTAACTAGTCTCTATAATCGGATAAGCATGACCTAGTCATAATATCCCGATTGTTGCAGCATATAAGAGAACGAGTTACGTATCCTACGTGATCATCATCTCCATTATTACTGGAGTGATACTTCCATCTCGACATCACACCCAATACACTACGATTCTCAATATACCCAGAAGAGGCGTACACAGAACCTGTTAAAGCCCTGGACGACCAAAACCAAAGTACATTGATTGTCGCAAGTATTAGAGGAGCAAGTCTCCGGTTAAGACCAAATACACCTATCCTGATTCGGACTTCCATAGACACATAGTAATACTACCAATGGAATTCTGAGGGGCCTATCCAGAGCGAAGCTGTTTTCTGTACCATCGGTAAAACACAACCTCCTACTACACTTGCATGAGTATCCTATACCCAAATATATGAGAATTATGCCGTTATGCCCTTACAACGCGCACAAGTGTAATACTTGTTGGACAATTATGACCCATAGCGTCACTAGTTGTACAGATCATGATGTTGTTGTACAAATTAACTATGTGACAAAAGAGATTGCACTCTTATCATTTGTGATTAGATCACCTAGATATATAAATGATAGGAGGTCCTTATGATTTGTTCCTGGATTAAGAATGATATGAGACAGTATCAGTCCACGAAGGATAAATCATTAAATATCCATAGTCAGAGTATTATCGAGATTGGACATCGATAAATACGTAAAAGACTATTATTACACTTGTGTGCGTGTGTGAGGGCACAACGGCATAGTTCTCATATATTTGGGTATAGGATACTCATGCAAGTGTAATATGAGGTTTTGTTTTACCGATGGTACGGGAAACAGCTTCGCTCTGGAAAGACCCCCTCGGAATTCCATTGGTAGTATGATCATGTGTCTATGGAAGTCCGAAATCAAGGTAGGTGTATTTGGTCTTAACCTGAGACTTGCACCGCTATTATTTACGACAATCAATATACTTTGGTTGTGGTCGTCCAGGGCTTTAACAGGTTTTGTGTATGCCTATGCTGGGTATATTGAGAATCGTAGTGTGTTGGGTGTGATGTCAAGACGGAAGTATCACTTCAGTCATATGGAGATGATGGTCGCGTAGGATACGGTACTAGTACTCTTATGTACTGCAGTCATCGGGATAAAATCACAAGGTCAGGTTTATCCGATTATAGAGACTAGTTACCAGACATCCGATATGTGCTTCGTACGGGGCAGACACAATTCCAGCCCCAGGCCTAGCACGTGATCATCCGATACTGGATCGACATACGCAATACTACGTATACTACGCCTGATATAGATCCTTTATTCCTGTAAGGATATTTTGGGAGAATTGGGAAGGCATGGCGCTTTGCTAGAAGCCAATCTTATCTTGTAAATCGGTACAAACGTAGTACTAGGTACATACGTGTTCGGATAGTCCGACGACCGAATTTACTGCCAACATATCCGGCGATCTCATGGGTCGCTTCCCGAAGATTCATCGATGACGTATGACTCGCACTTTTAATTAATCTGGGATTAATTAGATGAGAGAGAAAAAAATCTGGGATTAATTGCGGAGATATTTTATCTGGGATAAAATATCAATTAAAGAGAGAGAACGATTAATTTGGAATTAATCGATAAATTAATATATTTGATATATTAAACGAAATTGGATTTCGACGCGGAATTAAAATTAGATTTTAATTCGGGCGAACGAGTTAATTTACAATTAATTCGTTAGCGACATGAATAGTGACTTCGCTAGGCGTAATCATTTAATTACGTTCCAACGAAAAATTTGTTAATTTGGAATTAGCGAACCCGAGCCCGGGATTGTTTGCGAGCGCATTCGCATTTCAAATTCGAGTGCGGCACGCAAGTCAAAGCAAGCATCAAATCAAGCGTCAAATCACATGTCACTTTGAGTGATGTGAGACTTGATTGATTGATGTGATTGATTGATGGTAGTTGTTAGAGTTGTTGGAAAGCTTTTACCATTTGACTTTTTGAAAGCCAAAAGGTAGTAAATCATTTATTTATTTTTGGAAAATATATATGTGTATTAGATACACTTTTTAACCTAACAACACACATCTCTCCTCTCATTTTTTCTCTCCTCTCTCACGCCCATGGAGAGCTGAATTTCCTTCTGGTTTTGACAGTCATTGCCGATAGTCAAGAAGAAAATGGGAAGCAAAGTGCTTGGTTTTTGTGGCAAAAATCAAGAGAGCTAGCACTCCGAGAGACATGCGAAGGTGATAGGGAAGTCCACCCATGAGCTAGGAATTGTTTGACGAAGATTGGAGCTTGGAAGATGATCCAAAAGCCGAAAATGGGGAAGCAAAAAACTGCCACTGCCGAATGCAACCATTGAGCAGAAAATCAGTTTTTGTTCATCTCTGCGTCACTCAACCGATCGATGTTAGTATTTCGCAACTTCGTTGATTTGTATTCGCATTTGTTTCATGCTTGTTTAATGATCTTGGGACCTTAGCAAACACCAACAATGGTATCTTGAGCAAGGTTGAGCATGAAAATGTTTAGGGCTTAAAATTTCTGTAAATTGATTTTGAGCATGATTTAATTAAATTGGATGTTTGAATATGCTTAAATCATGTTGAATTGAAGTTTGATTGGATCAATTTCATGAAATTGTGATTGGATCATTTTTCCCCAAAATCTTAGCTTGGCCGAGAATGATGCCCTATTTTAATGTGTTTGGATTTTGATTTTTTGATTCATTGGATGAGTTAGAATCATGTTGGGGATGTTGATTTAATGTTTAATTTGATTCAATTGGATTGGATTTGAAATTGGATATAAATTTCCCATTGGCCGAGACATATATAAAGCATGATTGGTTTGATTTTTTTTAAATTATGTTGGACATGATTTAATATTGATAAGCATGATTAATTAGGCTAATTGATGTTTTAGAAATTTTAATTGGGTAATTAATTGTGTTATACACTTTAGTGTAATTAAATTGGGAAATTGGATTTTGAATTTAATTATTTAGGCCTTAAATTGGATTTGGGTTTGTTGTGTTGTTATTGGGCTTATTGGGCTTGGTAGTACCAAGATGGGTTTAGGCCAAATGGATTGGATCCAATTGGGCCCAAAACCGCTTCCATAAAGCCCAAATGCGATTAATGGACCTTTAAAGTTTAATTGGGCCTAATGGGCCAAAATTGATTTCTAGGCTTATGGGGTAATTCCCGAATTGGATTTTGGTTATTCGGTTTGACCCGAGTTGACCAAAAGTCCACGCCTTAAGAATTAATTAAAATCCCATTGGACTTTAATTGAATTGACGTTGGACGTTAATCGGGGCTTTGAGACCCGTAACGATTAAATTTGGAATTTAAGTCGTATAGGTTCGTTAATAAAGTGTAGTATTTAATTTGGAATTAAATAGCGAATTAGAATTAAATACAAATTGAATTGGATTTAATTATGTAGTTTAATTTAATTCGAGAATTCGTACTTTGAGTACTTATTCGCAAAACGAGTTTGACTCGCACAAAATCAAATCGTTGTTTGAACATTGGATGGTCACTAATTATCAAATTAATTAATTTGATTAGATTGATTGATAACATGCTTGTGTGAATACATGGTTGCGATGCATGAATAATGTATATCGGATGGATATTAGATGGGTGGGACAATTTTAGAAATTGTTGTAATAAATTTGATTTATTAATTGGACCTGCGTGTCCAGCCTTATACCTCCATATTCTTTGTATTCTCTTCTCACCTATTCCCCTCAATGTAAATGAGGTTTCTTTAGAAGTGCAGTGTAACGGGTAGAAGCAATACTTGTGCTAGAGGGAGAGAGAAAGGGAGAGATTTGATATAGGATCATTGTGTAAAGTATCCATCCGCATATCATTATTATTTTATCATATACGCTTTATTATGTGTTTAGAATGCATGTTTAAGGGTGTATGATGATGAGACCTTAACAAAGATAATAAATTGGTTGGCAATTTGCACTAGAAAAACCCTCGCAAAATATTTAGCGTTTTTCCCTCCATTAAGTGATTGTCACTCAAGATTCGAGACTGGCATTGGCTTGTTGGCCAAAGTCAAGGCCTTTGTCCGTCGAGGATGTGTTTGAATCACGAGAGCTTTGTTCCATATTGGTGTCTTGTCCAAGTTTTGGTTTGTTGGCCAAAGTCAAGACCACTTCTTGTCCATCGACATTGATTACGAAGCTTTCCATGGTCAATGGGTCGCGCTTAACTGGGATCACTAAGTTGTTGTGCCAAAGCCAAGGCTTAGTTGATTCAGAGGAAAAAGGTTAGGTAATACATTGGATGTATTGGCATATATAAGATATATGTTTCGGACCTGGATGTCCCCCTACTGGATCTAGGAATTGGATTGGATCCAATTGATCTTAGAGATCTACCTAGTTAATTATCATACAATTTGTTGGCCAAAGTCAAGATGTGTGATATTTAACAGGATCCTAGCCCGCTAGGAAACACGATTTCCCGAGTACTCGACAGAGGGTTAGAGGCTCGCCGAAAAATAGTGGGAGGCAAGAATTGAATTTGAAATATTCGTTTAATTACTTGCCATACGCGCTCGAACAGATATCATTCGTCAAATAAATTAAATGTTAGTTGGACTAATATTTAAATGTTAGTTGGACTAATATTTAAATGTTGTTTTAATTAAACAGTTGGATTGTATTCAAACTATTCATTTATAGTTGATTTTATAATTGGATTATAGTAATCAATATAATTGATTTTAATCTATTAAATTATAGTTGATTAAATAGTTGGACTACAGTAATCATTATAATAAATAGTACCGAAATCATTGATTAAATAGTTGGACTATTAAAATCAAGATAAAATTGAAAGATTGACATTTAAAACATAATCATATGGAAAGTGTATTTAAATGGTTTAATTTTCAAACTGGGAATATTTCAGGATGGTCCTGGAAACTAATAAGTTATTTTATTTGGTAAAATAACATATTAAGCCTAAGCCCGGAGTTAAGCAAACAGTAGAGCATGATATTTGGAATATTCATGTAATGATAACTTAAGTGCTTAATCCATTAAGCTTGTCGCAGTAGACTCCTTAATTTCTGAATCAGAACTAAGGATTAGATCCTTAAAGTATGATAATGAAATTGAAGGATCTTCATAAATCTATACTTAGATTTAGAAGTACTAAATTGCAATAAATAACTCTTGGAGAGTTAATGACTATTCTCAAGGAGACAAAGTCAAAGTTTGCAATTAGGCAAGTAGCGCAAGGCGCACCTTACTTTGATATTCTAGAAGGCCAAGGCTTGGCCAAAGGCTTCTTGAATATGAAAAGGGCAAAGGAAAAACCATTATATTCTTCCGGGAAGATAAAGGCTATATCCCAAAATATCTGCTTAAATTGTGGCAAACGGGATCGCGGAAGCGTGACTGCTGTTTGAACAAAGCAGACAAGAAGGATTGAAGACAAGCAAGGCTCTGACTTCAAATATATTTGTCATAAATATGTTCACTACTAGTATTAAAATTGGATTTTAAATACTTAGTATGGTACATAAATATATGTACTGATGATCAGAATCTGCTATGAGCAGGATACTGACTTCAGTTTGAGATTTCTCTGCGAATTGGAAACATGACGAAAGTCGCTGTTTAACCGGAGATACATAAATTTAGGAACTACCTTCGGGTATGTACTTAAATTTAGAAACTGTTATAATGTAACTAGTTTGACTAGAAACATTATCTCTATATCAGTGTTTAACCCGCTGCGGTGAACCTTTATATTCTAGAACACTAAAGTGTTTCATTATATAAAGATGATATTGAGATAAACATATTAGATGTGAATAACAGAATTTATATTTTGAATATAAATAAATCTCAAACGTATAACGTGACAAACAAATAGCTCAAACTGATTTGATCAGAAAAAACTAATTTGTGGCATTGTTGTCTGGGACACAATTAAACAAGACTCGTATATCCACACTTTTGAAGAGTGGGTACTCAGACTGATTTGATTCCAATCAAATAAAGTCTACGAATCTAGTTAATTGGGCAAAGTGCCTAAAATACTATTTACTTGGTAAAAGTGTAAATGCCACCAATCTGTTAGCCCTAGTTCATAGTGAAGCAAGTGGGCCCATTTCTATCTAGGCTAGAGGTGGATATGAATATTTCGCGTTATGGTTATGTGTTTCTTTTGAAGAACACAAATCAGAAACTTTTATAGTTTCGACACGAAATAGATAAACAGATCGGCTAAAGTATTAAACCGTCACGGTGAGACCGTAATGGAAAATACTTAAGCAATAAGTTTCTGATATACTTGAAAGATTAAAGTATTCTTTCAAATGAGGACTCCTCCCGGAACACGTCAGTTTGACGGTGTGTCCGAACAGAGTAACCAAATTTTGTTGGACATGATAAGGTTAATCATGAGTCGCTCTGAGCTACTATTTCCTTCAACGGATAAGCAATAACAGTGCAGAACTTATTTAGAATAAGGTTCCATAAAAATCTGTTTGACAGATATCATATTAGATATGAACAGGAAAGAAACCAGGTTTCTCATTTCTGAATATTTAGGTATGCTAGGCATATGTTTGGATGATACCAAACTAAAACCCAAATCAGATAAGTGTCAATTGTAGGTTATCCTAGGGATACCATAAGTATAGTACTTATACAACTCACTAGAGAACAATGTAATTGTTTTGATCACCATGCGGTTTTCCTAAGAGGAATACCTATATGCAGTGGTAAGTGGGAGGATAGTAAAACTCGATGAAAATCTGAGTAATATTATTCCTGGCACCGATCCTTAATGGAACACAAAATAGTTCATCAAGGATGAAACTATTACCATTAATCTTCGAATACACAAGAACCGCATAAGTCGGAGAGAGTCATAAAACAACCTGGGGTATGGGATTCTGATCTCACCTCGTAAAGATGTTAATCTTTTAAGGTATACCAACTGACTACGTATGAGGAAGTGATACAAGGTATCGACTCCCTTATTATGGCAAAGTGCCATGAATCCGAAATAGATCCATGTATATCAACTATGTTTGGACACTAGTTGATGTACCGCAAGGCATTGTGCCTATTGGTACTATATAAGTCTTCAAGGAAGACATACATGGAAGGCAACATACCAACGTATAAAGCTAGGCTTTTAGCGGAAAGGTATCGTTATCAATATTGTGTTGATTACGATTCAACTTCTTAACTGTTGCCACGGTAAATTCATTTGGATAAAGCTTGCTAATGCTGCATGTTTCATTTATGAAATATGGCAGCTGAACGAGAAAATCGCTTTCCTGAAAAGGAAACCTTTTGGAGGATGTTTACAACATCCTGGCGGTTTTATCATACCAAAACTAGCAAACAAGGTTTGCAGGTTATCCGATCCATATTTGGATTGAAGCAAGCATTAGGTTCTTGGAATTATCGTTTTGATGTAATCATAATAGTTTATGATTTAATTCAAAACGAAATGATTCTTGTATATATAAGAGGGTTAGTGGGAGCGCACTGACATTAAATGTCCTATAAAATAATGATAATACATCATTTCTTGGAAATGATATTCCCATATTAAAATCGGTGAAAGCTTGGCTTTCGAGAAAACTCTCCGAGAAATCGTACATTGAAAAATGTACGCGACCTGGTGTCTCATACGCTTTGAGCATATGGATTCATAAACATGTCAATCCTAGTGATAATCATTGGATTGATGTTAAGAACATCTGTTAGTATCTTAGAGAACTAAGGATGATGTCTTAGTCTATGGAGAAGGAGAACTTGAAGTGACTGGGATGACTGTAGCAAGTTTCCTAAACCAATAAAATGACTATAAGTCATAAACGGTACTATACAGTTTGAATAACGGAACAGTGAGCTGGAAACCTTCCAAGCAAGATACTGTTACCATATAAACAACAAATGCAGGTTATTGCTGCAGCTGAGGCAGCAATGGAAGCCTTCTGGGTCGATAACAAAATCTAATTAGATTAGATATAGTTCTGTTAGCAGCTGAGCTAGGCGTCAGCACAAGCTAAAGAATTAACGGTCTCATCAATGATCCAGATAAATACTTCGACTACTCATCTGATTCGTTCGGATCATACATCGTGGCGATGTGATGATCGAATAAATCACATCAGATGATAATAATACAAATCCGCTGACGAAAGCATTTCTCAGCAGTTTGAGCCAACCGTACATAGTTCAGGTGTAAGACACTCGAGTGACTAGCTATAGGCCAAGTGGGAGATTGTTGGACAATTATGACCCATAGCGTCACTATTTTGTACAGATCATGGTGTTGTTGTACAAATTAACTATGTGACAAAGGAGATTGCACTCTTATCATTTGTGATTAGATCACCTAGATGTATAAATGATAGGAGGTCCTTATGATTTGTTCCTGGATTGAGAATGATATGAGACAGTATCAGTCCACGAAGGATAAATCATTAAATATCCCTAGTCAGAGTATTATCGAGATTGGACATCGATAAATACGTAAAAGACTATTATTACACTTGTGCGCGTTTGTGAGGGCACAACGCATAGTTCTCATATATTTAGGTATAGGATACTCATGCAAGTGTAATAGGAGGTTGTGTTTTACCGATGGTACGGGAAACAGCTTCGCTCTGGATAGACTCCCCTCGAATTCCATTGATAGTATGACTATGTGTCTATGGAAGTCCGAATCAGGGTAGGTGTATTTGGTCTTAACCTGAGACTTGCACCGCTAATACTTACGACAATCAATATACTTTGGTTGCGGTCATCCAGGGCTTTAACAGGTTATGTGTACGCCTATGCTGGGTATATTGAGAATCGTAGTGTGTTGAGTGTGATGTCAAGACGGAAGTATCACTTTAGTCATATGGAGATGATGGTCGCGTAGGATATGGTACTAGTACTCTTATGTACTGCAGTCATCGAGATAAAATGACAAGGTCAGGTTTATCCGATTATAGAGACTAGTTACCAGACATCTGATATGTGCTTCGTACGGGGCAGACACAATTCCAGCCCCAGGCCTAGCACGTGATCATCCGATACTAGATCGACATACGCAATACTACGTATACTACTACGCCTGATATAGATCCTTTATTCCTGTAAGGATATTTTTGGAGAATTTGGAAGCATGGTGCTTTGCTAGAAGCCAACCTTGTCTTGTAAATCGGTACAAACGTAGTACTAGGTACTTACGTGTTCAGATAGTCCGACGACCGAATTTACTGCCAACCTATCCGGGGATCTCATGGGTCGCTTCCCGAAGATTAACCGATGACGTATGACTCGTACTTTAATTAATCTGGGATTAATTAGATGAGAGAGAAAATTAATCTGGGATAATTGCGGAGATATTTTATCTGGGATAAAATATCAATTAAGAGAGAGAACGATTAATTTGGAATTAATCGATAAATTAATATATTCGATATATTAAACGAAATTGGATTTCGACGCGGAATTAAAATTAGATTTTAATCCGGACGAACGAGTTAATTTAGAATTAATTCGTTAGCGATGTGAATAGTGAATTCACTAGGCGTAATCATTTAATTACGTCACAACGGAAAATTCGTTAATTTGGAATTAGCGAACCCGAGCCCGGGATTGTTTGCGAGCGCATTCGCATTTCGAATTCGAGTGCGGCACGCAAGTCAAATCAAGCGTCAAATCATTAGTCGCATCAAGCGTCAAATCACATGTTACTTTGAGTGATGTGACACTTGATTGATTGATGTGATTGATTGATGGTAGTTGTTGGAGTTGTTGGAAGCTTTTACCATTTGACTTTTTGAAGCCAAAAATGTGGTAAATCATTATTTTATTTTTGGAAAATATATATGTGTATTAGATACACATTTTACCTAACAACACACATCTCTCCTCTCATTTTTTCTCTCCTCTCTCACGCCCATGGTGGGCTGAATTTCCTTCTGGTTTTGGCAGTCACTGCCGAGAGTCAAGAAGAAAATGGGGAAGCAAAGTGCTTGGTTTTTGTGGCAAAAATCAAGAGAGCTAGCACTCCGAGAGACATGCGAAGGTGATAGGGAAGTCCACCCATGAGCCGGGAATCGTTTGACGATGCTTGGATCTTGGAAGATGATCCAAAAGCCGAAAATGGGGAAGCAAAAAACTGCCACTGCCGAATGCAACCAGTGAGCAGAAAATCAATTTTTGTTCATCTCTGCGTCGCTCAACCGATCGATGTGAGTATTCTGCAACTTCGTTGATTTGTATTCGCACTTGTTTCATGCTTGTTTAATGATCGTGGGACCTTAGCAAACACCAACAATATTAGTCTATTCTGCATTATCGATGTCCAATCTCGATAATACTACGACTAGGGATATTTAATGATTAAACCTTTGTGGATTGATTTTGTCTCATATCATCTCAATCCAGGAACTAATCATATGGACCTTTCATCATTTATACATCTTGGTGATCTAATCACAAATGATAAAAGAGCAATTTCCTTTGTCACATAGTTAATTTGTACAACAACACCATGATCTGTACAAATAGTGACGCTATGGGTCATAACTGTTCAACAGATGATTCTTGTGTATATAAGAAAGTTAGTGGGAGTGCACTGACAATGATTGTCCTATACGTTGATGATGTATTGCTTCTTAGCAATGTCATTCCCATATTAAAATCGGTGAAAGCTTGGCTTTCATTAAAATTCTCCATGAAGAACTTGGGAGAGGCCAACCTTTATTCTTGGAATAAGGATCTACTAGGATAGATCTAAAAGTTGTTGGCACTCTCCGATAACTCGTACATTGACAAACATGTACGCGACCTGGTGTCTCATATGCTTTGAGCATCTGCAGTCACTATCAGGCCGATCTAGGTGATGGTCACTGGATTGATGTTAAGAACATCCTTATGTATCTTAGACGAACTAAGGATACTCTTTTAGTCTATGGAGATGGAGAACTTGAGGTGACTGGGTTCACCTTTGCAAGTTTCTAAACCGATAAAGACGACTATTAGTCACAATCAGGGTACATATTTTTTTTGATCAACTGAACAGTGAGTTGGAAATCTTCCAAGCAATATATTTTTGCTGATTCAACAACAAAAGCGGAATATATTGCTGCGGATTTCATTAACTAGTACTCTTAAATGCTGTAGGTATCGGGTTAGTATGACTAGATCATGATTATCTGATTACAGAGACTAGTTACTAGTGATCCGATATATGTTTCGTACGGGGTAGACATAATTCCAACCCTAGGCCTAGCATGTGACATCAGATACTGGATCGTATTACGCAATACATTGTATACTAGGCCTGATATAGATTATATATTCCTAGTTGAATATTTCTGGAGAATTGGGTAGGCACGGTGCTTTGCTAGAAGCCAACCATGTCTTGTAAATCGATGAGAATGTGGTACCAGGTACGCACGTGTTCGGATAGTTCAATGACTGTATTTACTACCAACATATCCAGGGATCTCTTGGGTCGTTTCCCAAAGATTCACCGATGACATTTGACTCGAACAGAATTAATCTGGGATTAATTATGAGAGAGAAAATTAATCTGGGATTAATTGTGGCAAGAATTTATCTTGGATTAAATTCGTCTAGAAGAGAGAACGTGATTAATTTGGAATTAATCGATTAAATAAATTTAATAGTTAAATTGGATTTTTCTATTTAATTTATTTATTTCGGCTAAAATAATATATTGGATATATTAATTGAAATTGGATTTAAATACAGAATTAAAATTGGATTTTAATTCAAGCGAACGAATTAATTTGGAATTAATTCGTAAGCGACTATCGTAATAATTTTGCGAGACATTATTATTTAATTAAATTGGATTTAATTATTTAGCGATGGAAAATTCATTTAATCGGATTAAATGAACCCGGGCCCAAAATGTGTTGTGTAAGCCAACTTAAATTTGGAATTTAATTGGGTGGGACCCACAACTTACATCAACTTTTTGACAAGTGATGGAAGTGGTTGGCTTGTATTTAATTCTTCTTTTTCCAACACAACCACCAACTTTTTGAAAGTTAAGTCAACACCACTTTTGGATAAGTTTGGAACTATTCACTATCTTCTCTATTCTCTCTCAAGTGGTCGAACTTCTCCCCTTTTGTTCTTGACTTTTTGTTGCAAAAATTCATTAAGCTAACACTTAAGAAGTCACTTTAAGGTGATAGGGAAACTCACTAAACAGTTTAGAACTCAACAAAAGGGCTTGGAGCTTCTACATCCAAAGAAAGATTTGATTTTTCAAAGCCGATCAATGTAAGTTATTCCGCAAACTTTCTTGATAAATTCACACACAAATCATTATTTAGAGACCTTCTCGAACTACAAGCCGATCAATGTAAGTTATTCCGCAAACTTCCTCCAGTCCTCCCTCCAATCTACAAGCTTTTCTCGAACTCAGCAAGCTCTTCCACGTTCCAAAGAGCCACCCAAGTGTGTGGCCTCCAAAGATGCACACACCAAAGCCAAAACTCAACGCAAGACTACGCCTCGAGTGCACGGGTATTTTGCCCTTGGTGCTAGCCTAGGCAAATACCTCAAAACTTTTAACTCGAGGTACCTCTAGTCAATTATACTTAAGAATCCTCAAAATCAGTGGCTTACTCTTAAACTTTAGAGTTGCTCACTTATATAAACCCAAGATATGAAAGGTTTTGGTGCAAAAATTTGTGAATGATTCTTTGGGTTTATATAGTGCTCCAAAGACAACAAAATTAATTAAGAATCTGATGTGGGATAAAAGCTAATTTAATCTTAGCCATTGGATCTTAATTTAATGGTTTAATGAGATTATAAAACCCTAATAAGAGTTTGGGCCGAATTGGAATTCAAAACAAATAAAATAAAATAAAACGCAGATTTATTTTTTTATTTTCTTATTCATTTTTCCAATTCCCAAAGTGCCCCTATCGTCATTCACCAATCCCTAAGCCACTTTGGAACCTCATAAATGATCTGTTCAATAATTAAACACATTGAACTATTTAGGAACAATTCCTACAACAATCATATATGCTGTTAAATTTGTACTGTGCACTGTTAACCATTGATTTCGACTTTGTTATGTGTGACCTTTTTGGTTCCCCTCAAGTTGGACATGAAATGAATCGTGATAATTTAATCAAAAATAAATTATCCTCCGATCATATGGTCGTTCGATTTCAATGACCAAGGTTGACATCTAGCAATATGACAAGGCCCCCAAATGAGAAGGAAAGATATGTATACCCATCCTGTATGCGATTTACATATGATACGGTCCATCGCCTCACTGTATCCCCACCTATTGACCTAGGGTACGGAAAGTGTCTACCCATATGGTCAAAGGTATGATGTTGATAGTGTCATGAATCGTGCTAACCCACTAATCTCACATGATTCTTCCGCTGTGGCCACAGTCTCAAGCACTGATCACACATATCAACCCGCGAACTGGAATATTACTACTCTTATAAGAAAATATTATCTGAGAGAGTGGTGATTCTCTGTTGTATCTTTATAAACTTCATGTGTTTCAAAAAATGACCCAATCATACCCTTATGATCGGATCTTTTGAACCGGAGAAGGAGAATGTCAAAGTTATTTGATCCACACATACGATTGCAAAGACCTCAAGTCTAAAGACTAGTCATATAATCGATACATGAAAGTTCTCACAGACACATGGGATAAACACTCCATATGGAAACTTTCGGCGGTCAGTTCGATGGACACGAGCAACTCATGCATCCATGTGATACTCCAAGCGGACGGATCTTCGCTAGTAGCCTATGAGATCGGCTACCCCACTTAAGGGCGGATCATATCATCATGCTAGTCTCTCCGCTTTGTGAACGCCCAGATTTTTCACAAAACTATGACTAAGAACATTTAAGAGTAATGATTCTCATAAGGCGTGGAAGCCATCGTCTTATTACTCCAAGGGCTTTATTACAGTGTTTATGATTCATATAAGTTATGTAAGACACGTATAATAAAGATTTCCATTTTATTAATTAATGAAAATATTACAAATACATGTACATATAGCCCATCCACAAGTTGGGTATAGGTCATATCCCTAACAATCTCCCACTTACACTATAGCCAACTAGTATGAATCTGGACACCATACTCTCGGGTGTGCCTATCATGCTTTTGTTGAGTTAGCCCTTAGTTAGAAAATCTGCAAGATTATCTTCTGTGGGTATTTTCTCTATAATAACTTCTTTTCTCTCAAAAATCTCCCTGATGAGATGAAATCGCCTGAGTACATGCTTGGATTTCTGGTGGGACCTTGGTTCCTTTGATGAAGTCAAATTCTTTGATTGTCTCATCAAATCGTATATTCCAACTTCTGAAGGCTTGCTTAAGTCCATAAATGGATCGTTTTAAGCTTACATACTTTATTATGATCATCCTTAAATGCAAACCCCTCAGGTTGTGTCATATAGACTTCCTCTACGAGGTTCTCATTAAGGAAAGTTGTTTTGACATCCATCTGCCAAATCTCATAATCAAAGTATGCAGCTAGTGCCAGTAAAATTCGAATGGACTTTATCATTGCAACAGGTGAGAAGGTTTCGTCTTAGTCAATTCCTTAGATTTGTCTATAACCTTTCGCCACCAACCTAGCCTTATAGGTTTGGATGTTGCCTTCTGCATCAGTTTTACGCTTGTAAATCCACTTGCAGCCTATGGGTTTTATCCCTTCAGGTGCATCTACCAAGTCTCAGACATGATTCTGATACATAGAGTCTATTTTGGATTTCATGGCCTCAAGCCACTTGACTGAATCAATGGCACGCATTGCTTCATCATAATTGGTGGGATCATCATTATCAATTACATGATCATGTTCCTCATCAATATTGAAACCATATCTTTCAGGCTCATGTCTTTCCCTACCAGACATTCTGAGTTCATAACCTTATGGTTGTTCAGTCGCTGCCCTTTTGAGGGGCTTGGGGTTTAGTTTTATGTTAGTTTGTTCTTCTTGTACCTCATCGAGGTCAAGTCTACTCCCACTATATTTCTTGAGAAGGAATTCATTCTCTAGAAATTTAGCATTTCGTGAGACAAATGTTCTTTGTTCATTTGGGACGTAGAAAAAGGAAAGCTCTTGAGTTCAAGGCATATCCTACAAACTTACATTTAACTTCCCTATCATCCAATTTGTTAGTTTGTGTGAGCTTGACATATGCGTCACATCCCCAAACTCTTAGATAACTAAGACTATGACGTTTCCCAGACTATAACTCATATGGTGTTTGACTAACAGTTTGGGAAGGAACTTGTTTTAGTAGTAGTGTTGCAGTTTCTAAAGAAGACCCCAAAATGAAAGAGGTAGATCCGTGTCTGGCATCATTGATCGGACCATATCTAATAATGTCCGATTTCACCTTTCGGAGACCTCATTATGCTGTGAAGTTCCCGGAGGAGTCCACTGGGAAACAATGCCATTTTTGTTGAGTTCTAATATAGGTCCCAAGAATCATGAAATCAAGCAAGAAAAACGCATGAATACTTCAAGGAATAATGGCGGAAACATATACTCACATTGAACGGTTTTGGATGCGAAGAAGGCACAAGTCTTTTCCTCCTCATCAAGGTCACGACATTGGCCTCCTTGGACTGCTATCATGCTCGGTTTTGGGCTGTCTTCCTCCTTGAAAATTCGGCCATTGAAGACCTCCATGGAAGCTCAAAGCTTCAAGGTTCAAAAGGAATTCCAAGCTCATAAATTCGTTTCCCTATCACCTATGTATAACCCAAGGTGTGTGCTAGCACCACATCTTCTTCCTTGCTTCTCATTGATACGGTCACAACCAGAAATTTTGGAGAAGAAACAGTTCCAAAACCGTGAAGAAGAAGGAGGAAAAGAGAGGGAGAGGAGATGCGTAAAAGGGAGAGAGTGTGGAGAGAAATAAAAAGTATTTTGGTTTATATATTTTCCAAAAATAAACAAACCATTTACCACTTTTCATTTCCCAAAAACCAAAAAGTCAAAAAGCAAAACAATAAATGCCTTTCAACTACCACATCATCACTCAAATCAAATGACAACTTGTCACATCACTCAAAGTGACATTTGATTTGACGCTTGATGTGACTAGCGATTTGACGCTCGAATTAACTTGCGTGCCGCACTCGAATTCGAAATGCGAATGCGCTCGCAA
Organism: Zanthoxylum bungeanum; assembly: GCA_019454045.1. Lineage (NCBI taxonomy): Eukaryota > Viridiplantae > Streptophyta > Magnoliopsida > Sapindales > Rutaceae > Zanthoxylum > Zanthoxylum bungeanum. Next base: position 155,546 of record SKCR01033763.1, read on the forward strand.
ATAATCCCGGGCTCGGGTTCGCTAATTCCAAATTAACGAATTTTCCGTCGCATCGTAATTAAATGATTACGCCTAGCGAAATCACTATTCACATCGCTAACGAATTAATTCTAAATTAATTCGTTCGCCCGAATTAAAATCCAATTTTAATTCCGCGTCGAAATCCAATTTCTAATAATATATCAAATATATTATTTTATCGATTAATTCCAAATTAATCGTTCTCTCTCTTTAATTAATATTTTATCCCAGATAAAATATCTCCGTGATTAATCCCAGATTAATTTTCTCTCTCTTCTAATTAATCCTAGATTAATTAAGTGCGAGTTATACGTCATCGGTGAATCTTCGGGAAGCGACCCATGAGATCTCCGGATATGTTGGCAGTAAATACGGTCGTCGGACTATCCGAACACGTAAGTACCTCGTACTACGTTTATACCGATTTACAAGACAAGGTTGGCTTCTAGCAAAGCGCCATGCCTACCCAATTCTCCAGAAATATTCTTACAGGAATATATAGATCTGTATCAAGCGTAGTATACCGTAGTATTGCGTATATCAGCCCAGTATCGGATAGTCACGTGCTAGGGCTGGGGATGGATAAGTGTCTGCCCCGTCCGAAGCACATGTCGGATGTCTGGTAACTAGTCTCTATAATCGGATATACATGACCTTGTCATAATATCCCGATGGCCGGCCAGCACTTAAGAGCACTAATACCGTATCCTGCGTGACATCATCTCCACTATGACTGAAGTGATACTTCCGTCTTGACATCACACCCAATACACTACGACTCTCTGATAAACCCAGAAGTGGTGTACCCAGAACCGGTTAAAGCCCTGTACCACCAAGACCAAAGTCTACCGATTATCGCAAGTATTAGCGATGTAAGTCTCAGGTTAAGACTATACACACCTACCTTGATTTCGGCCTCCCATAGACACATAGTCATAATACCAATGGGATTCCGAGGGGTCTATCCAGAGCGAAGCTGTTTCCCGTACCATCGGTGAAACACAACCTCCTACTGCACTTGCATAAGTATCATATACTTAAATATATGAGAACTATGCCATTGTGCCCTCACAACGCGCACAAGTGCAATACTAGCCTATTCCGCATTATCGATGTCCTGTCTCGATAATACTACGACTAGGGATATTTAATGATTAATCCTTCGTGGACTGATACTGTCTCATATCATTCTCAATCCAGGAACTAATCATATGGACCTCTCTTCATTTATACATCTAAGGTGATCTAATCACAAATGATGAGAGTACAATCTCCTTTGTCACATAGTTAATTTGTACAACAACACCGTGATCTGTACAAATAGTGACACTATGGGTCATAATTGTCCAACAATTTTCTCTCAAGTAATCTTGAAATTCGTTGCTTAAGTATTCACCACCTCGGTCAGACCTTAGTGACTTAATACTTTTATTAAGCTGGTTTTCTACTTCAGCCTTGAAGTCTTTAAATTTCTCAAAGGCTTCAGATTTGTACCGCATAAGGTACACATACCCATATCGCGAATGATCATCGATAAAGGTAATGAAGTAGGAGAATAGACCTCTAGCAGTGACTGACATTGGTCCGCATACATCAGAGTGTGAGTTCTAATGTCTCTGTTGCATGCTGTCTTTTACCTTTGAAGGGTAATTTGGTCATTTTATCAAGTAAACAAGACTCACAAGTTCCATAAGGTTTATATTTGAAGGGTTTGAAATACCCATCCTTATGTAGCTTAGTTAATCTTGTTTCAATGATATGACCTAAGCGACTGTGCCATAGAAGTGATTCATTGAGATTATTCGAGTTAACGTTGTATATATTAGAGGTTGAACATTCTTTATTAGTTTGTAAGATATAGATACCATTATTCAAAATACTATCTCCATATTTTATTTCATTGAAATAAATAGAACATTCATTACAACTTATTAGGCATGAAAAGCCTTTATTACATAAAGAAGAAATTGAAATGATGTTCTTTACTAGAGAATGTACATAAACACAATCTTCTAAGTCTAAAACTAAACCATTCGACAAAACTAATGAATAAGTCCCCACGCACAATGCAGCCAGTTTTGCTCCATTACCCATGCGCAAGTCAACCTCCCCATGATGGAGTCTTCTACTGTTTCTCAGGCCCTGCACATTGTTACACAAGTGAAAATATTACAACTTTGATCGGCTAAGAGGATGTAGGAGATAACAAAAATTGCTTCCTTTAAAATTGCTCCAAGCTCTCCTTTGAATTGTATGTTGAGCTTCCAAGCTTGTTCTTGAATTCCAAACTCATGGGAGCAGTTTCCCTATCACCTTTGAATGACTTCTTTAAGTGCTAGCTTAGGAAAAATTTGCTACAAAATTTCCTTATCACCAAGAGCAACTCTCGGCAATGTGCAAGAAAGGGAGAGGAAGAGAGGTTCACGCCCAAGGCTTAGAAGAGAGAAGTCAAAAGTGTAAAAAGGTGAAATGATTTTCCAAAAATCAAAGACATATACCAAATCTAAAGTTTGGTAAAGGTCATTCAACTTTTAAAATAAAATAAGGAAGTGTAAAAATCAAGCCATCACCAACTAACAACTTCCATCAATATAAAGTGATGAGATTGACTTGTGATGTGACTTGACGTGGGCCCCACTTTAATTCAAAATCCGAGTGGGCCCGCAAACACGTTCCGGGCTCGGGTTCGTCAATTTCGAATTAATGAATTTTCCGTTGTGACTTAATTAAATCAAATTTAGTTAAATAATTATGCCTTGCAAAATTATTATTTAAAGTGGCTCGCGAATTAATTCTAAATTAATTCATTCGCCCGAATTAAAATCCAATTTCAATTCCGTTATGAAATCTAATTTCATTAATATATCGAATATATTATTTTAATCGATTAATTCCGAATTAATCGTTCTCTCTCTATTATTGAATTTTATCCCAAATAAAATTCTCGCCGTAATTAATCCCAGATTAATTTTCTCTCTCTTCTAATTAATCCCAGATTAATTATGTTCGAGTCAAACGACATCGGTGAATCTTCGGGAAGCCATCTATGAGATCCCTGGATATGTTGGCAGCAAATCCGGCCGTCGGACTATCCGAACACATGCGTACTCGGTACCACGTTCTTACCGATTTACAGGACATGGTTGGCTTCTAGCAAAGCACCGTGCCTACCTAATTCTCCAGAAATATTCTTTAAGGAATATATAATCTATGCCAGATGTAGTATACGTAGTATTGCGTATTACGATCCAGTATCGATATCACATGCTAGACCTAGGGCTGGAATTGTGTCTGCCCCGTACGAAGCATATATCGGATCTCTGGTAACTAGTCTCTATAATCGGATAATCATGACCTAGTCATATTATCCCAATGACTGCAGTACTAAAGAGTACTAGTTCCGTATCCTACGTGATCATCATCTCCATATGACTGGAGTGATACTTCCATCTTGACATCACACCCAATACACTACGATTCTCAGTATACCAAGAAGAGGCGTACACATAACCTGTTAAAGCCCCGGACGACCAAAACTAAAGTATACTGATTGTCGCAAGTATTAGCGATGCAAGTCTCAGGTTAAGACCAAATACACCTACCCTGATTCGGATTCCCATAGACACATAGTCATACTACCAATGGGATTACGAGGGGTCTATCCAGAGCGAACTTGTTTCCGTACCATCAGTAAACACAACCTCCTATCACACTTGCATAAGTATTCAATACTTAAATATATGAGAACTATGTCGTTATGCTCCCACAACGCGCACAAATGCAATACTAGTATATTCTGCATTATCGATGTCCAGTCTCGATAATGCTATGACTAAGGATATTTAATGATTAAACCTTAGTGGATTAATATTGTCTCATATCTTATTAATCTGGTACTAATCATATGGACTTTTATCATTTATGTATCCGGTAATCCAATTACAAATGATAAAAGAGCAATTTCCTTTGTCACATAGTTTATTTGTACAACAACACCATGTTCTGTACAAATAGTGATGTTATGGGTCATAATTGTCCAACAAGAGGATCCTTAGATATATCAAATGAACCTCAAATGTTGCATTATGTTATGAATGATCAGAATTAGTTGTCAGTGGCTACGTGGATTCAGATTTTACAAGAGATCTTGACAAAAGAAAATCCACTATAGGTTATGTGTTTATACTTGGAATAGGAGCAATGAGGTGGGTATCCAAGTTACAAAATGTTGTGGCATTGTCTACAATAGAAGCTGAATACATGGCAGCTACACAAGCCTACAAGGAAGCTTGGGCACAAACAATAAAAGATTACATTGATTTTTGATAGTCAGAGTGCTTTGTATATTGTAAAGAATCCGACCTTTCATTCAAGAACAAAGCATATAGGGGTACACTACCACTTTGTTCATGAAGTAGTGGAAGAAGACAGTGTGGACTTGTTAAAGGTACACACCAATGAGATCCTTGCAGACTTAATGATCAAGCCTATCAATACAGACAAGTTTGTATAGTGTAGATCCTCTTATGGCTTAACAGAAACGTAAGCAACTTGAATACGACAAAGTAGATCGGATGATGTGCAAACTGAATGGTTCTCAATCAAGTTTCCAATTGGGAGAATTGTTAATTATTACACCAAAATGTGCAATAATTAAAATAAATTAATTATGTGGGTGGGTCCCACATGCATAACAAGAAAATAATAAAAAAATGTAAAATTCACTATTTGTACAGTGAATCTTATGCCTATAAATAGAGACTTCATTTCATTATTTTTTTCATTCCATTCTCAACCACATCCGTTATATTCTAGGAGAGAAAATATTATTTCTTCTTAAGAGTTTGGGAGAGAATTGTAATTCTCCTATTCTAAGAGAATGTGAGTGTAGGCACTGCATTTTTACATAGAGCCCGATGGCGAGCCTCGTATGGAGGCACTACCCGATAAGTTGCGGAAGTCGCGGGAAACAGACGTCGGAAAGGAAAATTCCAAAATAAATACCTTGACAGATTTGATTCGTTTGCTTAGCCTCGGGTTCGCTCGATGGACCTCTGTTTTAAAATTTATCCTCGGCCCAAAACCCCCGCAAACCAAAGAGCCAATCTACACGCCCAAAGCCCATCAAATCCCATCCAAAAAATATCCAACACATTAAACACATGTTAAAATCCAAACAAATCACCTTCCTAATTTAAATAAATCACATACCTAAATTAAATAAATCAAATCAAATCTCCTTCCTAAATTAAGTAAATCCATTTACTAAACTAAATAAATCACCTTCCTAAATTAAACAAATCATTTCCTTATAACAAACTAATTAAATATTCCCCATTATTGCACAATCTTTGTTTCCTACCCATACAAGGAAAACTCTAACCCACTCTTATAAAAAAAACACACAAACCAAACCTTTGAACCCTAGAGCTCATTCACGGCAACAATAGAAAATACACTAACAGAACTCTCGACCACCCTCTCTACTCTTCTCTCGGCAACACTCTTCTCGGCCAACTCACAGACCACACGCAGCCAACACATTTCACGTCCCTCCCTAAAATCACACCAAAGCACACACGTCCCTTCTTCACAACCGAAAACACACCACACAAAGCAACAAACTCTCCACGGCCCTACACTCAACCGACGCAAGGAATAAGAAAATACCTCACTGCCACAAATACACACACTGCCATAACACACCGACACACAGCAAAAGTCAAAGGACCAAGAACAACAAAGCAGCCCACCACTTGAATCGAAAATCAAAACCATTGACTCTCTCTCTCAAAAGCAGCCCACTTCTCGACAGCCACGTGAAAACACAAAGCCACTTACAAACCAAACACACCTAGACACAACAAAGCCGTGAGCCCTCACACAAAAAATCAGCCTTTAAACCATCCTAAAAAAATTCAAATAAACTGACCAAAAATACCCCAAAACCGTGACCCCTTATCACCCGAAAACAGCGAAGAAAGATGGAGAAAACTCAAGCAAAAACAGTGAAACAGCGAAGGAAAACACCGAACCAGAAAACCAGAAAAGTTACGGAGCATCAACCCTTCCGGCGACGTCCCAACGCACTCCCGGGAAGCAACTTAAAAGGTAAGACCTGAGGGCACCCTTTCTTATATTTTTGTTTTGTCATCCTGGACACGGCATGCTTGGTTGGACGTGGAATACGTCCAACCGGGCATGAAGTCCTACATTGAAAACGGCCAAATACTTTGGTCACATATCTCATTATTTGGCATTTATTTCACGTTATTTGTCTTTTTACTATTTCTCATTTAATTTGGATTTATGGTTGTTTTATTGTTCCGCATTTATTTTGTGTTATTTATCTTTCTTCATTGTTTTGCATGTTTGTCTCTTTGGTTATTTATGGTTATATGCATTATCATGTTTCATGTACGTCAATGTTAGGTTAGAGATTGAGTGTTGCCACTCGTGGTATATTGGATGGAAACCCAGACGTAAATTCCGTAGCTGAATCCTAATGGACGGTAATGCGGTCTATACTTGGGATACAACGCCACGTACCACTAGAGGAAACACTCATGCATGTGTTTATGTGATTATAGATGTCTTTTTTGTGATCTCGTTCGAACGCGTTTTCGAACGCTACTCGAACGTATACATTCGGCTTTATCTCTGTCGAACGCGTTTCCGAATGCTAATCGAACGTGTGCATTCTGTTTACCGTTCGAATGCATTTACGAACGCTACTCGGACGTGCACACACTGGACAGGTTCCTTTATCATGTTTTATGCATGTTTGCTTATTTGGTTATTCCATTATGTATCATGTACTTAATTATATTCTGTTATTGTTAACGTTTCTATTGTCATTGCCGCACTTCTCCGATTAACATGCTCTTAGAATCATGCATTTGCCTTCAGTTTTATTTGCGATTATGGTGTGCAAACTTGTGTGTAGATTAAGTTATCTTGCATGTGTTACATAAGACTTGGTTATACTATTGCATAAATCTTTTCGTTACAATTGCCATAAGTAAGGGACCATTCCGAACCCAACGGTTTGAGGTCTTCCCTTGGGAGGGTTGAGTGCGGCCTTAAATCATTTCCCAGTTCACGCTGGGTGGCGACTCCATTTTATTTCTCCGATTTAGTCCCCCGCGGGCTACTCAGTACTCCTGACCGGGCTGCGAGCCCGGGCAGCGTCTCCGTGCTTACAGTCTGGTGACTCCACTGGGGATAGAGAATCGGCCTCGAAAATCATGTCTACAAGTGGGTTAGGACAAAGGGGTTTAACAAAAAGCATTATTAGAGCTAGGTAATGATTTGGTGTCTTCCTTCATTCACTACCTTTTTGTAGCCAAAAGGAAAAGTTGTGAAGACATCTAGATAATCATTTACTCATAGCTTACCTTGATGGACTAATTTGGAGGATCTATTGTTTATTCCTGTCACCAAGGCGATAAGAGCCTAAGAGGTTAGGGTATTTAAGAGAGTTCGCTCCACCCTCACTCTGGGGAATCTTCAATAGGGAAATCCATTTGACAGTCCTTCAGGTATCGAGAAGTTATTTTCACTCGAAGCGGCGGATCGTTATATGGTATCATCACTCATTAGCACGTACCTTAGGGTATAAAAAAGGTGTGTTCACTTGGTCGCTCGAACCCTTGAGTGGGGAGACCTAGTTGTGAGCAATCCTTCACCGGCGGGAGCCTTTGTCTATAGCCTTATAAACCCGCATGTGAACCTTAGTTGTATGACCTATAGAATCCACCCTTTTTTGCTCGTGTTTGGGACCATCATCATTTGGATTCAGTTGGACTTCTTGTCATGAGATGTGAACTTGTTGGGCCATTTAAACTGGGACGAGTTTGTGTCTTATGAAGATTGGGCCAAAAGCTTCTAAAATTTCGATGGGCCATTTTGTGTTTGGGCCCCCTATCATTTGAAATTGTTTAGCCACATTATCGCAAAAGTGTAAACCTGTTGGGCCTTTTTCAACTGGGACAAGTTTACACCTCGCAATAATATAATTGAATACTTTAAAATGATAATGGGCCAACTTGTATGAAAACCTTGATGAGCTTAGAAATTCCAAACGTGATCCAAATATGCTAGAAGTATGAGTTCGATATCCGCACTGGCTTTCATCCAGAAAGGATACGCCTTATTACGACATATTTGCATACTTTTGAACGCTTCCAAGTCCATCCCCATGACCACAGTTGCCGAAGGCCCTATTCTTCGTTTCTAGATAATGGCATGATCCCATAATCAGCTTAGTCCATGTTGTAAATGGGCGGTCTTTGTCTTTTACCGATGGAAAGGGACTGAGGTAGCCAAGGTCCGCCTTTGTAGCATAGGAGAGAACGATTTTGTGTACCCCACATTGGTGCATAAAATAAGCCATACCTAGGACAGAAATGGACTTACCACGAGTGTGGGAGATATAAGGTCAGAATGATATATGTTGTTTTGATAACCACTGCATCTCATACATACACGCATCATGTTAACCCCTGTGTCTTAAAAGCCATCATAGATATCCGTTGGGTTAGGGGTAAAAGAAGACTTGTCAAGAAGAGTTTAGCAAACATGGATATCGGGGAAAAGGAAATCGAGGAACAGAAAACTTTACGGCAAGAATAGAAAGATCATGGTGAAAAGAAAAAAGAAGAAAAAAAAAATTTCTTAGTCCTTAATAGTTAGACATAAGTCCGATGGTGAAATTGTGTGCTTTAGGGTGAAACCTTAGAAACGATAAATTCTTGATGCGCTTTTATCTAATACTTTGAGTAATTAATTTAGGTAAGACTCATGAGCACTTAATCATAGGTTCTTAGTAGTGAAAACCTGAGTAGTCGGTAATGTGACTAGTTGAAGAAATTGTTGGTCGATGAATGACCGTTTGCTTAGATGTCTATATTGATTTGCTTGTGTTATAATGTGTGGTATGGTTGAAAATAAAAGAAAAGTCTCTAAAGAAAAGAATTGAACCACCTATAACCAATAAGCGTGAAGCTACCCAGGGCGAGTATTAGGACCATCATGAGGAGAAATGCTACCTTAAAGGGTAGGTGTGTTGAAAAAAAAATGAAAAAAAAATGAAAAAAAAGAAAAAAAAAAAAAAGAGACAAAAGAAAAAGAAAACCATACCATATTGAGCACGGAAAAGCAATTGCAGATTATTATTGAGACATTTAGGTTGGTTTGACCCATCGATCCCAATTTTTTGACGAAATCATTGAGTTGGCTTACTTGGGGGTGAATCTGCAAAGGAACCTTTGCACACACACACTTTGAGTCTGGCTTAGATCATTTATTCAAAGACTTGGATTTGAGTTGCATCGAGTATTTTGAAGGTTCTCTGGTTTCATTACTGAGCATTCTTCGAGGACAATGATATGTATAACTATTGGGACTATTTTGTAGCTTGTAATATAGCATGTTGATATGGAATGCCACAACATGTGGTTCACCTAGACCAAGTGCAAACAGTGGAGAGCAGAAAGCTAAATCAAGTCTGGGGGCGACCAGTCTACCACCCCGCGAATAAGGGATATACCGAGGACTCGAGCCATGAGACAAAAGAGAACTGAACAATCACCAGAAAAGAACCAGCAAAAGGAAATTATAAGCAGACCCAGGGGGCGACCAGAGATATTTGTAGGCGAATGGCACCAAGGAGCACAAGGAAGGCCTAACCCATCGGAATAGGAAATACATCTATGCATACATGCATACACGTCATACACGTATTTTTTGTTTTGTTTTTGTTCGCAGTATGGGAACACAGGAATCTGGACGACGTATGCTGTCCCGGGCTCGCGGCCCGGTCGGGAGTACGGAGTAGCCACGGGGGACTAAACCGGAGAATAATGGAGTCGCCACCCGGTATGAACCGGGAAAATGAGATTTAAGGCCGCACTCACCCCTCGCAAGGGAATACCTCAAACCGTTGGGTTCGGAATGGTCCCTTACTTATGCCACTTGTAATGAAAGGATTTATGTAATAATTTAATCAGGCTTAAGTAGCACTTATTTCCAAGAGTATCATGCTTCTAAATTCACATGTACAAAATAAACATTACGCCTAAGTTTACATATATTTCACATCTAAGATTGCATGCTTGAAAGTACATCAAAGGAGCGACAAACATACAACTTCACTGGCATATTATATTCAAGAAAACACAAGCACACATACTAACCACACGAGCACACATGTGAGCACCTTGTCAAGTGGTACGTGGAATTGTATCCCAAGTACAGACCGTACTACCGTCCATTCGGAATCGGCTACGGAATTTATGTCTGGGTTTCCATCCGATATACCACAAGAAATAATACTCAAATGTTATCATGACATAGGCATATGAATTGTAATACATTAAACACATTGTATTCATACATGTGGGGATAGAAAACTATGTATGAAATCTGATGAAAAGGACTCAGTTCAGTGGGTGCGTGTTCGCGTAGCGTTCGAGAACGCGTTCGAACGGTAAACAGAAGGTTCGTGTTTGTACAACGTTCGAGAATGCATTCGAACGGAATCAGACCTGATGCATGATGAGACTAAGGAAGTGCATGTGCGTTCGCGTAGCGTTCGAGAACGCGTTCGAACGGTAAACAGAAGGTTCGCGTTCATATAGTGTTCGAGAACGCGTTCGAACGGAACCAGACCTGATGCATGCAACACAAAGAATAAAGACAACAATGTCAAGCTCAGTATGTCCGATCAAACGTATCTTACATTCAACCGAACACACATCAACCAGCGCGGTAAAGCGTCGTGGTAAAGGGCTTTAACCCCTACCCATAGGGGATCTTTTATTCCACTTACTAAGCCCATGCGCTCGATTGAATCATGCATACAAAGAATTAAAAGCAATAATATCAAACGTAGTATGCCCGATTGAACGTATCTTGCATTCAACCGAACACACATCAACCGGCGCGGCGAAGCATCGTGGTAAAGGGCTTTAACCCCTCCCCATAGTGGATCTTTCATTCCACTACTAAGCCCATGCGCTCGATTGAATCATACATAAATAAGCAACATGCAGAATTCAAGTGACGAAAAATAAATAAATAAATCAAAGAAACATGAAACAAAAGAAGGTGTCGTTTACTCAAGCGGTACGTGGAGTTGTATCCCAAGTACAGACCGCACTACCGTCCATTCGGATTCGGCTACGGAATGTACGTCTGGCTTTCCATCCTATATACCACAAGAGACGACACTCTTTCATTCATCTAATACCCACAACACGCATCATACACACAAGAATCAACAAATAATTAAAATACAGTCAAAATAAATAACAAGAATTGAATAAAGATGAGTGTGGAAAGTACCCTCAGGTATAACCTTTTAAGTCGTCTTCGGACTTGCGTTTCGCGAAGATCGGAAGGGGTAAAAGCTCCTTATTCTTCCGGTTCACTGGTCCAGCGTCTTAGCTCACTGTTTTGCTGCTTTGCTCGCCGTTTGGTCTCCGTTTTGCTGCTGTTTCTTCTGTATTTTCTACTCACTGTTCAGGTCACTGTCTTAATGTTTCAACGAACTGTTTCGAGTGTTTTTTTCGTGGTTTTTTAGTGTATTTTTGTGTGGTTATTTCAAGGGTTATAAGTGCAGTTTATGTTACTATTTTAAGGGATTTTAGGGACTGTTTTGGGAGTGGTTTGGGCTGCTGTCCAGGCGTGTTTCAAGGGCTGTTTGTGGTGTGTTTGGACTGCTGTTTGGAGGTATATTTTCGGTGATGGAGGGATGCTGTATGGGGGAGATTTTTGGTGATGGGTAGAGGTTTAGGGGGGGTGCTGTTTTCGGTTAGTGGAGGAGAGGAAGGGAATTGTTTATTTTCTTCTTGTTGCTATTGCCGTGAGTGGCTAAGGCTCTTTGTGTTGTGATTTTTGTGTGAGTTCTTTGTATATGAGCTAAAGGATGCATGTCTTGGTTAGGGGTTGTTTATATAGAGAAGGGCTAGGGTTTCACCTTGTCTCACAAGGAAGGGATTTGATGGGGGACAAAATTTGTTTAGATTAGGAAGTTAATATATTTGATTTTTCATGATTGATTTTAATTAGGCATGACATCTTTTTAATTTAGTATGTAACATATTTGATTTGTTTAAATTAGGCATGATTATATTATGTTTTATTTAATTGGTATATGGTTTAAATAGTTTATTTAATTCAAATACATTATTAATATTTACCTTAATATTTAAGTTAATATTTAATTTAATTTCCCATGTGTTTTAAATGTGTTTTATTAATTGGGATGTGTTTTATGGGCTTTGGGGGGCTAATTGGGCTGGGGTGCGAGGCTAGCAGCAAAACCAGAAACACCGACGCCGTTCGAACGCCCATTCGAACGCTACACGAACATCCGCAATGTCTGACGTTCGAACGAAGTAACGAACGCAGCACTAACGAAGACAGTGAACTTGCGAAATGAATCTGATGACGTACTTATTCTGAATTTCCCCTTCCGACCTCCGTTTCCCGCAATATCCTTAGCTAAAAAGGTAGTGCCTCCAACTGAGACTCATCATCGGGTTTCACATGCGAAAATGCAATGCCTACACGCTGGTTTTGAAGAAAATGAAAAAGTGGCAAAGACAAGCAGTTTGGGGAATGAATCCTAGGGTCGAGGCCCACAGTCAACACAGTTCAGGAACAAAGTCCAGGGAACAAAGCCCACATTCAGCACAGATTGGGAACAAAGCCCACAATCAGTATAGTTCGGGAACAAAGCCCACAATCAGTTCAGTTCGGGAATAAAGCCCACTCTCAGCACAGATCGGGAATAAAGCCCACAATCAGTTCAGTTCGAGAATAAAGCCCAGGGAACAAAGCCCACATTCAGTACAGTTCGAGAATAAAGCCCACTCTCAGCACAGATCGGGAACAAAGCCCACAATCAGTTCAGTTCAGGAATAAAGCCCACTCTCAGCACAGATCGGGAACAAAGCCCACAAATAGTTCAGTTCGGGAATAAAGCCCAGGGAACAAAGCCCACAATCAGTACAGTTCGGGAGCAAAGCCCACAATCAGTTCAGTTCGGGAATAAAGCCCACAATCAACAGTTAGGGAACAAAGCCCACATTCAGTACAGTTCGGGAACAAAGCCCATAATCAATTCAGTTCGGGACTAAAGCCCACATTCATTACAGTTCGGGAACAAAGCCCAAGGAACAAAGCCCACATTCAGTACAACTCGGGAACAAAGCCCACAGTCAACACAGTTCGAGAACAAAGCCCACATATGGTTCGGGAATAAAGCACAGGGGTCAAAAGCACATCGCCATCACATTCAGCACGGTTCGGAAGTGGACCACAACTATCACATCAGCGACGCCTCGGGAATGAGGTTTAGCATGCCGGTAATAGTGCTCCGGGAATGGAGCAAAGTTCAGAAGTGGACCACAACTATCACACTAGCGACGCCTCGGGAATGAGGTTTAGCATGGCCGGAATGGCGCTCCGGGAATGGAGCATGGTTCGGAAGGGGACCACAACTATCACAACCGTGATGCCTCGGGAATGAGGTTTAGCATGCCGGGAATGGCACTCCGGGAATGGAGCAAGGTTCGGAAGGGGACCACAACTATCACAACCGCGACGCCTCAGGAATGAGGTTTAGCATACCGGGATTGGTGCTCCGGGAATGGAGCATGGTTCGGAAGGGGACCACAACTATCACAACCGCGACACCTCGGGAATGAGGTTTAGCATGCCGGGAATGGCGCTCCAGGAATGGAACATGGTTCGAAAGGAGACCACAACTATCACAACTGCGACACCTCGTGAATGAGGTTTAGCATGCCGGGAATGGTGCTCCGGGAATGGAGCATGGTTCGGAAGGGGACCATAACTATCACAACCGCGAAACCTCGGGAATGAGGTTTAGCATGTCAGGAATGGCGCTCTGGGAATGGAGCATGGTTCGGAAGGGGACCACCAAATCAACTCAGTTCGAAGAACCAAGTAAGTCAAGCAGCAGCTGGCGAGCCAAGTAAGTAAAAATGCATGCATAACTTTGATAGGATTATCACTGTCACACACCGCACAAGTCCCATCAAATTGGGGGCGACTGTAGGCACTGCATTTTTGCATAGAGCCCGATGACGAGCCTCATATGGAGGCACTACCCGATAAGTTACGGAAGTCGCGGGAAACGGACGTCGGAAGGGAAAATTCCAAAATAAATACCTTGATAGATTTGATTCGTTTGCTTAGCCTCGGGTTCACTCGATGGACCTCTGTTTTAAAATTTATCCTCGACCTAAAACCCCCGCAAACCAAAGAGCCAATCTACACGCCCAAAGCCCATCAAATCCCATCCAAAAAATATCCAAAACATTAAACACATGTTAAAATCCAAACAAATCACCTTCCTAATTTAAATAAATCACATGCCTAAATTAAATAAATCAAATCAAATCTCCTTCCTAAATTAAGTAAATCCATTTCCTAAACTAATAAATCACCTTCCTAAATTAAAAAAAATCATTTCCTTATAACAAACTAATTAAATATTCCCCATTATTGCACAATCTTTGTTTCCTACCCATACAAAGAAAACCCTAACCCACTCTTATAAAAAGACACACAAACCAAACCTTTGAACCCTAGAGCTCATTCACGACAACAACAGAAAAATACCCTAACAGAACTCTCGTCCACCCTCTCTACTCTTCTCTCGGCAACACTCTTCTCGTCCAACTCACAGACCACACGCAGCCAACACCTTTCACGTCCCTCCCTAAAATCACACCAAAGCACACACGTCCCTTCTTCACAGCCGAAAACACACCACACAAAGCAACAAACTCTCCAAGCCCCTACACTCAACCGACGTAAGCAATAAAAAAATACCACACCGCCACAAATACACACACTGCCATAACACACCGACACACAGCAAAAGACAGAGGACCGAGAACAACAAAGCAGCCCACCACTTGAATCATAAACCAAAATCATTGACTCTCTCTCTCAAAAGCAGCCCACTTCTCGACAGCCACGTGAAAACACAAAGCCACTTACAAACCAAACACACCTAGACACAACAAAGCCGTGAGCCCTCACACAAAAAATCAGCCTTTAATCCATCCCAAAACAGTCCAATAAACTGACCAAAAATACCTCAAAACTGTGACCCCTTATCATCCGAAAATAGCGAAGAAAGACAGAGAAAACTCCAGCGAAAACAGCGAAACAGCGAAGGAAAAAACCGAACCAGAAAACCAGAAAAGTTACGGAGCGTCAGCCCTTCCGGCGACATCCCAACGCACTCCCGGGAAGCGACTTAAAAGGTAAGACTTGAGGGCACCCTTTGTTATTATTTTTGTTTTGTCGTCCCAGACACGGCATGCTTGGTTGGACATGGAATACGTCCAACCAGGCATGCGAAGTCCTACATTGAAAACGGCCAAATACTTTGGTCACATATCTCATTATTTGGTATTTATTTCACGTTATTTGTCTTTTTACTATTTCGTATTTAATTTGGATTTATGGTTGTTTTATTGTTCCGCATTTATTTTGTGTTATTTATCTTTCTTCATTGTTTCGCATGTTTGTCTCTTCGGTTATTTATGGTTATATGCATTATCATGTTTCATGTACGTCAATGTTGGGTTAGTGATTGAGTGTTGCCACTCGTGGTATATCGGATGGAAACCCAGACGTAAATTTCGTAGCCGAATCCGAATGGACGGTAATGCGGTATGTACTTGGGATACAACGCCACGTACCGCTAGGAGAAACACTTATGTATGTGTTTATGTGATTATAGATGTCTTTTTTGTGATCTCGTTCGAACGCGTTTCCGAACGCTACTCGAACGCATACATTCGGCATTATCCCGTTCAAACGCGTTTCCGAACACTACTCGAACGTGTGCATTCTGTTTACCGTTCGAACACGTTTACGAACGCTACTCGGACGCGCACACACTGAACAGGTTCCTTTATCATGTTTTATGCATGTTTGCTTATTTGGTTATTCCATTCTGTATCATGTGCTTAATTATATGCCGTTATTGTTAACGTTTCTATTGTGATTGCCGAACGTCTCCGATTAACATGCTCTTAGAATCATGCATTTGCCTTCGGTTTTATTTGCGATTATGGTGTGCAAACTTGTGTGTAGATTAAGTTATCTTGCATGTGTTACATAAGACTTGGTTATACTATTGCATAAATCTTTTCATTACAATTGGCAGAAGTAAGGGACCATTCCGAACCCAACGGTTTGAGGTCTTCCCTTGCGAGGGGTGAGTGCGGCCTTAAATCATTTCCCAGTTCACGCTGGGTGACGACTCTATTTTATTTCTCCGATTTAGTCCCCCGCGGGCTACTCAGTACTCCCTACCCGGCCGCGAGCCCGGGCAGTGTCGCCGTGCCTACAGTGAGATTGTTCACTATTTATGTTTAGAAAGAGGTTGTAAAATTCTTCAACTATAGTAAAATCCTTTTACATTTACCCGTAAATGTTTCCCTCACATTTATGGTTTTACCACGTTAAATCTGTGTCTCATTACTTTATTTTATTGTTATTATCTATGGTAAGCTAAGCTACATATTATTATTATATTGTTATATGGTAGGCTAAGCTTCCTAAAATAACAATTGTTCTCAATTTTACTTTATTTACGTGTCAGCTTCAACCAACGATCTCCTAACAGAGAGAATGATGTTTAAAGAACAAACCAATGAATATTTAATATTGGAAGAGGAAGAAAAAAATAGGAATATAAATATATTAAATTCAAGAATTCTAAAAAATATGATCATTTATATAATTCATTAAGAGTTTGTCTCTATTAAGAATTAATCAGAATGGAAATTAATTTTTAATAATCTCTATTTTTTTAAAATTTTTATATATTTTTTAATTTTAATATGACACTCATATTAATATTTTTCTAATTAAATATATTTATTTTATTTATAAAAATTTAATTTAATCGGAAATAGAATTATATCCGGATCCGTTGCTCATAAGGATGACATGAAAGTTACAGCAATAGTTTCTTAGAGATGATGGCATGATGCAGCGTATTGGGACCCACTAATTTAAAGTATTCTTTTTCCTAAGGTTTTCAGTTATGGACCTATTGCCACCTTTGTCATTTTGTAGGTTATGGATTTTATGGTTGGTTATTTTCTTTGAAGTCATTTCTAAAAGCATATAATATTATAATTATGGTGGTGATATTTTAATTTAATTTTTTAATTTAAATCTAAATATTAACGTCTAGTTATTGAATTATGAATGAATTGACAGTGTTAAATGTTATTTTAATTTTAAATAATAAATATCTACTAATTTAAATCAGTATCCTAAATTCTGAAGTCTATTAGTGATAAAAGTAGAGAGAGAGAAAATGAAAGGTATAAGTGGCTCCAATTGAAATTGAGGAAAGTCCAAATGGTGTTCATGCACTGAAATAGCACAACTGTAATCAAAGAATGTTAGAGGGACAAATGGGTTTCATGCACTACTCTTTTTAGTTGCTATAGATTCCCAACCTAAACCAACCACCCCCACAAAATCCTCATGTTGTCTATTAACATAATAATAATTAATTAATAATAATATGTTCTAAGTGGGGCCCTCAATTTCCCATTTGCATATGCAAAACCAAAATCCATCCATGAAATTACCAAGTATAGTTATTAAATAATAATAATAATAATAATAATAATAATAATAAAGGATACACAAAATTTTATCACTAATAACAAAATAAATTAAGGGAAGCATATATCAAGCTCATCTTTTTCATGACCTATGATTACAACTCCTATTACAAGTTTAATCTTGTTTAAGAATTTTATAAATTAATAAAAATAGGGTATAGTATTTTCATTTCATAAAAAAGATTCACTCCAACATCACACTTTGTTCACGGTTGATTTTCGTTCCATGGGTAATTCGGGAAAAATTACTTCTCAAATAAATCTCACTCAATTGTGAATTTGTTTGGTTTGGGGACCAAATGGAAACTTAACAAAATATGAAAAACACACAGACAAAACATATGATTTAACGTTGTTCGGCGGGATGATCCCAAACTACGTCCACATGCACAAATAAAATGAAGACTTTTATTTCCACCTCAGGTCAAATCGATCTCTCTCTAACTCTAGCTCGACTAACCAACCTCTTACTAGCTCTCACTTATGCTTAAGTTTTTTGCTCTCTTTTACAAATGAAGAAATGAATTAGACAACCCAAAAGAGAGGGAACCCTTTCAATGAATTATCAACCCCTTTATATACTAGGATAAATTCTACTGTTACAACAGCTTATGATGTCAGCCACATTTCCTTGTCATTATTGTCCATTACTCGGACGTTACCGCTCACTACTCGGACGTTACTGCTCATTACTCGTATGTTATTTCCTATTACTCGGACGTTATGTCCATCCAACCATCTGACGGCTCTAGGTTTCATGTAGTGCTTACGTCATCCATACATGTGCATAAGGTTTAGCAACCCCGACCTAGGTAGGTCGGCATACCGAGGTGATCGGTGTTGGATCATCTTCCTCTCTTCTTATACAGGTCGGGTGAAAGGTCATATGACTTCATCAGGTCGGTCGGGTCGGTCTTCACGTGTGTTATAATGATGTTTGAATCTGGCAGCCCCTCATTAGCTCGGGTTAGTCTTTATCTGCATAAATGTTATTGAATCTGACCTCTAACGTCGGGTCGGTCTTAACAGATGTTCTTGTGTTGTCGAATCTTTTAGTTCTGCCCTCGAGTTGTCTTCCTGCATCTCGGGCTCGGATCCTTCTGTCCGACCTCTCGTATCTGTAATGACTTTGACCTTTTGTCTGTTAGCTGCTATCATCATTCTACCCTTAATAGGAATTCTGACTTTTTGAGAACTGAAAACCACCATCAACACACTTATTGGGAGATATTAGAAAAAGTCAGGACTCAAAACATACATAAAGTTGGATTTATTTATAGTTTAATTAGAATTCATAAAGAATAATTTTAGAGATCCTAATATTTGATTTCCAATTATTAAGGGGTACTCACTTATTGGCTAATGAATTTTTATTAGCAAAATTATATATTACTATAATTGATTGTCCAATGGGTGAATACCACCTCAGATTGGACTTAATGTCTGTTTGGTATGACTTCAAATAGAGGTTAAATAGTTTTTTTTTTTTTTATTCTAAAAGCTTTTTTCAGAATTTTTAATGGTATCTGATTGCATTTTAATTAAAGATTTTGAGAATTAAAAAAGCTATTTTAGCTTTACTAGGAAAAGCTCAAACTTCGAGCTTTTAGAAGTAAAGCTTGTAAAGTTTTTTTTAAAATGTTAAATTATATATAATACTTTATTTAATTTAATAATATTATTTCATTTATTTCATAACATAATTTAAAAAAATTTATCCAATAAAATAATTTTATATTTTTAATAAAAGCCCTCTCGCTCACTATCCACTACTCAAAACTTTTTTTTTTAATCAAAACTTACTTCTAAACTCTACTAGAAAAATCTCTATTTAAAAAAAAAAATATTTGAAAAATTATACCAAACGGAGTCTTAAATTGAGACTCTACTCATTCATAAATATAATGTTTCATCCTGATAATAAATAATATTTTTTTTTTAAAAAAAATTATTTAGTTCATAGTAAGTCTTTAATTTCAGGAAAAGTAAAAAAAAAAAAAAAAAAAAAGACACTAAAATCCAATATTAATTATTTTTCTGACCTCAGTAAAAATTTAATGAGATTGTTTATTCTATATAATTTGAGGGAGCGCAAGAAGCAAAGTGTTGTATAACTTGGATTGATTCAAATTTATGACTATGACCAACGTAACTGTAAAATTTTCCAAATTTAACAAAGGATTTTACCACAAAATTAATTAGAATTTAATAGTCATTTATTTATAAACAAATAAGGAAAATAAATTAATAATTCAGTTACAAAAAGTTGATTTAGTTCAAAATTTGGACACATGCTTCTTCCACAGTCTTGGCTTCAATCCACAGCTTCCCAAGTTTCAAAACGACAAGGAATATTGTTACAAACATGGTTTAAATTACTTAATTGCCCTTTTACATTCAAAAAAAGAAATAAAATAAAAAAGAAAAGTTTTATAGAATAAATTGACTTGTAGAAAGAGCTCAAGCTCTCAAGAATGGTTAAGAGATTTAGCAATATGAATTAAATTTCACTGTTTTTATTAAAAAAGAATTATTTGAGTTTTTATTATTAATGTGAATGAGCTGAACTTGGGCAATTTTCATTATTACATTGACTCTCAATTATAGTTAAGAAAATTGCATTTACCAATAATTAGTATAACATAATGAGACCCTAAATCTGTTGACACAAAGCATAAATGCAATTGAAGGGGGTAATAAAGTAATAACACAATTAAGGTAAAAATTAAGACAACGTTTTTGTAGCTAAATTCTCTTTACCTTGTCCCCACAAAGAATTGAGATTCAGTACTAAACTGGATCAATAATCATGAGATAAATGGAATTTACATGATATTCGTACTAGATAAATTCTTATAATTGATTCAGTATATTCTATATAATCTCAACTGTCATAATTGGATGGTGTGATTTCTTCTATAACATCTTACGAGAGGTAGTCTTGTGAAAATTGACAAATATAGACAAATATGGCTCATAATAAGAGTTTCATTTTAAAAACTCACATACGATTCTATAAAATTGAAGACAACTCAGGTCACCGTGCATCTCACACCCATTAAATGGCTTTGATTTAAAAAATAATAATTTGAACATCAAATGCAAATAATCACGAATTACGGTCTATAAGGTAACAAAGAGGTATTCCATATGTAATTTAAATTTCCTCAAACAATTTCCTAAAACACAATGCATTTTTAACGACCTAATAGTGAATGGTCAATTTTGCCCTTGGAAAATACAAATCCTATGGCTTACGTAGGGAGATTAACAGTCACAATCAACTAGAAATATTAACCGTTGGCTTGACAAGTCATCCAAAGGCTAAAATTGGTGACAAGTATGCACTCTTTTTAGCTCATTTCACTATTAAAAGAGCCCGTAGAAATTTAACCCTCATCACTCAATTTAACATTTAACCACCCTTCCTTTCTTGAGAGCTTAAATTTTGTTTTTATTATATTCTCTTTACTGCATGGAGCTTGATTCAAGCTTTAGAGATGATTATCCTTTCATTTCAAGCCTATTTTCCGATAATCTCTTCAAATCAGACATAGGAAATGGATTTTCTTCTCTAGAAAATCCATCTTTTAAAACTTTATTTCGCGATCATCATAATAGTCTTGATCCTTGTCATATTAGCGAGTCCTTATTTTCGAATCATCACAATCATAATCGATTTACTCTCCAAGAATCCTCGAAAAATCCCCTAAACGGGATCTCAACAACGAGTTTTGATCCACTCGAGGTTTTTGCAAATGGGTTTTCGAGTACTGGGAATGCATATACCTCAGATCCTTTAATACCAAACAGTACAAACGGGGATTTGCATGGTTCAGAAGTAACAGGATTTTGGGATTATTCTCAGAATTTTTCAGCTCAATCAACGGCGCCGGGAGCTCAGATTTATCAACCGGTGCTGATGAATTTTCAAGAAAACGGATCATCAAGATCAAGATTACCTGATGAAGTCTCATGCGTATCCAGAGAGTATGCAGATCATCAAGATCAGAAGAGGTACAAAAGGGTGAATATAATAAGAAGAGAAAAGAAACTTCCAATGCAGAACAACATAATCAAAGGACAGTGGACTCCACAAGAGGATAGGTAAGAGAAGAGTTTTAATTTCATTTTGATCTATTTTTTTTAATTAATTCACCAAGAAAAATATTAAGGAGACTAAATCAGAACAAAACAGAGACAATTAATTCATAATCAAATGACGTCGTTTTCATGGTGATTTTGTCTCTGTTTTATCTCTATATAACATTGCTCATTCATTAATTCATAAATGTTATTTTAGGGTTTCCTTCCATATTTTTCTCCCTAGGGTTTCATGTTTGTTATGTTTAATTTAGTTATTTAAGATTTGATATCATAAATCTTTCTTTGCAGTGTCTTAATCAGGCTTATAGCTAAGTATGGGACAAAGAAGTGGTCTGATATTTCAAAGGAAATGACTGGCAGAGTGGGAAAGCAGTGTAGGGAGAGATGGTACAATCATCTCAAGCCTGATATCAAGGTATTTTTTTTTCATAATTATTAAAACTTATTCTAAATCAATTAAATATATGTATATACTTGTAGAACATTTATACGTAGATGTTCACCAGGGAATGTACGTATACTACATCATATATATACACGTCGTATATATTCATATATTATAAATTCTTTTTTAAATATAAGTATATGTGTATCGTGTGCATGTATAAATACACCATATTTGCACAATCTCTTACTCAATATGAATGTTTGGGATTGTTAATCCTGTGTGTGTATAGATATATATACACACATGATATATTAATACAAATATGTATATATACAAACTTAGTTGTATATGTTTAATTCATTAAATTATTAGAAAATAATAATGAGATATAATTTTCTTTGCTGACATGAATGGTCAAATATATAGAAATTATGACGTTTGATTTTTCATCGTTATTATCTCTTAGTTTACGCGACTTATAAAGTAAACTAATAGTTGTTCTGACAACCGTTTGTCATTACATACTTGACAACGCATTAGACATGCATGACGACAAGTGCTGATTTGGGACAATATTTTGAATCATACACACATCAGCATGGTATTATGAAAAAGGCAGAGATAAAAAATTCACATAATTAGAAGGTTAAATTTTATTTTAAATCAAGTTATAAAAATAATGACTATATATCAGATATGTTTGACGAAGAATGCTAAGTTGAACTAGGGTTTCTTGAAGCAGAGTATATAGGTCAACATGGTAAATCTTGAAAGAGTTGTTAAATGAAAAATGTCTCATAATTATAGAAATTTAAATACTTTTTTGAGAACAGAATTTAAGTTATATGATAGATTCTATATATAGAGAACCATGCCCCAACTCCAAATATATAAAGTTAATTGTTGATATTTCTTGTTCTTTAAGTAAAAGGTTTTCTTTTTTTCCCCTTGGGGATAGCTGTAATTTTAAATTAGGTTCAAAACTTTTCAATCGGTTTAAGGAAAAAAAGAAAGATAAATGCTGGTTTTCTTTTGCTATTGCCTTGCCATATTAATGTAATAAAGCTACAAATTCATTTTGAATAAAAAAAAAAATAAATATTTTCCTTTTTGCCTTTCAAAAATGTTAATGCTATAACTTGCTACACGATTGAATTGATGGGGAATTAAATTCGTTAATTAGGAATTTTCCCTTTTTTGCTTGTTTTGAAAATATATGTTGGACCATGCATTATGTAAGATGAGAATTAGGTTATATATACAAATTAACTTATAAGTTTGCATATTGGATGCATAACCCTAGTATTATTTTTTTAAATTACAAGCATCATTTTATAAACTACTACAAAAGATACATTAGCTCTCGCAAGGTTAGAGAAGGTATTTAAAAAATTCAAACTCATGATCAAACAGATAGTAAGTTAACAATTGACTATCGTACTAAATACAATTCAACTCATTTTATACATATTTGCTTGTTGTATTTGCAGAAAGAAGCTTGGAGTGAAGAAGAAGATATAATACTTATCGAAGCTCATAAAGAAGTTGGAAACAAATGGGCAGAGATTGCCCGTCGGCTGCCTGGTAGAACTGAGAACACAATAAAAAACCACTGGAATGCAACCAAAAGAAGGCAGCAATCGAAGCGAAAACACAAGGAAACAGCTGCAAGAAGCACTCTCTTGCAGAACTACATCAAGGATGTAACTTCACCTCAATCTGCAAGAAAGAAC
Source organism: Zanthoxylum bungeanum (assembly GCA_019454045.1). Lineage (NCBI taxonomy): Eukaryota > Viridiplantae > Streptophyta > Magnoliopsida > Sapindales > Rutaceae > Zanthoxylum > Zanthoxylum bungeanum. Next base: position 179,494 of record SKCR01033763.1, read on the forward strand.
AAGAGCATTAACAACAATGCGCCGCACGAAGATTCTAATAACTTCATCACTACAGCGCCTGACTGGCGGCTGCTCCCGGTTTATGATCACAATGAAGCAGCTATTGGAGGTTTCTCTTATGAAACCAATATATTATCCGATGGTGGCTACAACTTTAGCTCGGTGCTTGATGAAATGCCATCTGCTGGTTCTATTGTTGAAAGCAACATGGAGTTTGATATTCCGATGGAAATTGATAGTAATTACATGCCAGATGAGGTGAAGAGGGAGATGGAATTGATGGAGATTGCCTATAAAGGTCTTTAAATTAAACTTTTATTTGTTACTTTGCCTTGCTTGCAATGCATGCTGGAGAATTTTCAGAAACTATAAAGCTTTCTCAAAGTGGTCGAGAAAATGAGGATGTAAGTAGTGGGTCAAATGCATTTTTCTCGTGACTGTTAGTGTTAAATTGTTATATGCTTTTTTGTGTGTTGTGCAAGGTATGTAATGTTTGAACATAATATTTCCTTACAGTTGTTTCTATCAAAAGTTTGAACTTGTTGGTTATCAATTTGCTATGAATCATTGAAGTTAATTGACTTAGTTTTTTCATCGATTTTATCCTATTTTGGCTATTTAATCATTGATTTTCGATTTTTTAAAATCGAGTGATTTGTAAAAATACTCATTTATTTTTTCCCCTCATTTTTCTTCATATTTAGAGACTTTAGTTATCTCTCTTGACTTAGAAAAGTCATGAGTTTATAAATATTTTACATTTAAAGATTTTCATTTTATATTTTAACAATATTCTCAAAAGGTTCACAAGCATATGATATCTTAAGTATCGAAACAAAAGCGTAACATATTTTTCAAAAAAACATTAAAGAATAAAGATGAAGAAATAATATAAAGCATAACATACTTGAAAATAAACTTGAAGCACAAAGTAGTGTTATAGTTTGTTAGTGAGTCATGTTAATTTCTTCACTCCCCAATACCAAAGGATTTAGCCTCTCTTTGTTATAAGAAATGACAAAAAGAAGGTTTCCATCATAAGGGTTGAAGGTATGAAGCTTAGAATCAATTGAGAAAGTAATAAAATGAGAGGAAAAATAAGAGATGTAGAGATAATTATAGAGACTTGTATTAAACAAAGGGAATTACAAGATATATATACAAAAGATAGATGCAAAACCATGAATATCCAATTGTGTAAAGAATAGACATATATATAGGCAAATCCTAAAAACTAAAAATGGCTATAATAAAATATTAAACAATATGATTTGTAAAACATATTTCGAATTGGGTCAAAGGGTAAAATTTATCATCCTTGGAGTCATTAGTTGATAAGCTTTGATCATGTTTGACATTTCCTTTTGAGTGAATTAGGTGTTTTGGTGGAAACTAAGGTCTTGGAGTAAGCTGATATATAATTTGTCCTTTCATGTGATATTATTCAGATTTTTGACATTTTACACCTACAATGCCATAAACTTAATTAATTTACAATAAGGTTATAGGGTTATGATCTTATTCTAAATTTAAACTTATATTTTTAAAATGATGCTAATATGAGTCTAAACATACCCTAAATATATAAATATTTGAGTATCATCAACACCATATACTAGTTTTTTGCTAGTTTCCAACAACTTAAGTGTAGACATTACATTTTTACGCAAAACCTGATGATGAGTCTCGTATGAAAGTTTAGAAAGTTGCAAAGTTAAATGCTGGAATGGAAAGAAACTCCAGAGAATTTGAAAAACAGCCATGTCCCAGCTGGACATCTCCTATGTCTGGCCAGATCTCCCTCTCAGCCACGATAAATCTGGCCGAACATATATTGATCTGCTAGTTATCTAGTAAAGTATAGTTGGATTATGCTACTCTACTGAGGGATTTACCTTAAGATTCTTTTCTTTTTTAAAGTCATTATTATCCTGTTAAGGTTTATGCCTATAAAAAGCTTGTGAAATGAACGAATTGGGGGGAAGACACAAAAAAAAAAGAAAAATAGAGAATAAAGCAAAAAAGGCGAGTGAATTCAGAGATAGAACTGAAAGAAAAATATTGTGAGAAGTCCTTGAAGTTTCCCCTCTTCCGGCGAGCGATCTAGAGCGATCTAGTAACTGCTTGATTTTTAGAGGTGTCTTACAAGCCAAATACACATAAGGTATAACTTGAGGACACTCTCATCGCTCTTTCCACTCGTTTTAAAATATTTTCTTGACATAGTATGTCCGGCCAGACTTGATTCACATCAAGTCGGACATACACACGAAATATATCCAGCCGTATATGATTTTTCCCCTTTGGTATATAGAATGGAAACCTTGACATAAATTCTATAGCCGATTCTAAATGGACGGTAATATGGTCTGCACTTGGGATACAACTCTGCATACCACTGGGAAATGATTATACGAAATGCCGATTTTACAGATCTTGTTGTTTCATTATTATCATGTTGTTTCATTTTAATGCATGTTTCTATGTTTGTTCTCTGTCTGGTTCACATAGAATTTCCGGCCAGACTCAATTCATGTCTGGCTGGACATCCCTATATCTGGTCAAACATCCATAAAGCCATGCCGATGAGATATGTACTCTAATTGGCTGAGTTATTATTATTATTATTATTATTTTACTGTTGTTCTATTTCATGAGTCATTCATTTACTGTTATGTTGTTATTATTGTTGTTATTTTGATTATTATTGTTAGATGCGTATGATATTATAGTTTCAAACTTTCTGGTTTGCAAAATATATCCAGCCAAACATGCAATATGTCTGGCTGGACATACCTGACATAGTGAATATTCGACCAGGCTTCCCTAAGGTCAGGCTGATGAGACATATACCTTGTTCTGTTTGGTTAATGTTATGTTATAATTCTCATGATCCTTGATCATTTATTTTGCTTTCTTTATTGTCTGCGCCATTGTATGCTTTAGAAACTGTCATTGCATGATTCTGTATAATAAGACATGGCTTCACCTATTTTAAATTTGGATATTACACTAGCATCGAGACCATTCCGAACCCAAATAAGTTTAAGGTCGGACCTTTCGAAGGGTGTAGTGCGGCCTTAAATCATTCACAATGTATTATATTAGGTGGTGACTCCTTTATTCTCCTGGTAGTCCCTCGTGGGCTATTCGTACTCTCTACGGCTTGTGAGTCCAACAATGTCGTGGTCGCCAACGTCATAGGCATAGTGGTAAACCCCGCTTAAATCCTACATTAAGCTAAAATAAAACAAAATGATGGCTCATAACTTAGCAAAAATATGGTCATGTTTCATTAGTGAATATGCAAGCACATGAGCAAGTGAAATTAGTAAATGTCATAACAATTATTTTATTTAGATAATTTTTATAAAGACTCAAAACGTGTGTGTTAAACCTTAAAATAAATGTTAATCAAGCGTATATAATAAACTTTACAAGCTAGAACTACAACTCCACGTCTAACAAGATAAATCATTAGGTGTTTAGGTAAAGTGTTTGGATTTTCACTCGATGAAAATGGCCAATCTTTTAGTACAAGTATTAAACACATATTGATCATATAATAAGCATGCATTTCAATGGAAATCAATATTATTTTATGTACAATCTTGGAGTCAAAATATCAATGCATGTAGTTGTAATGTGGCAAAGGTGAGGGTTCTCAAAGAAATGATTTTCGTATAGTACAAAATCTTCCAAATATGATAAAGTATTGAATTCCTTTTGACAATCTTCCTTTTTTTTTTCCCCAAAATTGGGATAGCAAAAATTTCTTCCAATTTCTTCCAATTCTCTCTCTTTCTTTTTTTTTTTTTTAGAGAGGAGAGGTGCTTGCCTTTTGCCAAATTTTCTTTTCAATTTGTGCATAAAATATCCCCTAACACTTTATTTTCGAAATTCCATCCTCATTACTCCATCTTGAGCATATATATGGGAGTATTAAGTACGAAGGTCATAACAACTAAGCTCAACCCCATTTGGAGTATATTAATGTTCATGGTCGATTAAAGAAAAATTTAAAAAAATATATATATATTTTCTAAGCTTAAGAGGGTTTATCTAAATGGATTCATCATGGAGGAAGGCTTGAAAGGCTTAAATGAAAACCTAAATTGATATTTATCATATTCCAAATTAAATACTTGTAAAGATTTCCAAGAAATGCAACAAAGTAACATTAGTTTGCAATATTGTAATCACTCTCTCTCTTAAAATTTGCTAAATCTTGATAATTATCAAGTGTATGTAGGTTCATCAATTTATAAAAGGTTGAAAGATGTATGCGGGGTATTCGTTTAAATAAAAATCACTAAGTAAGCAAATTGAAATTGCAAAAGAGATAAATATGCAATATGTACCTATAGTATTCAATGATGAAAATAAACCACTTAAAATAAGTTAAGTTGCCATAAAATTGTTTCATTAAAATTCATGTTTCATAGGCATCAAAATATTAATAAGGTAAAATCTAAGCCTAAAAAAAATGTGGAACATGGTATCACTTCCCTAAACTAAATTTCGAATGGTCCTTAATCCATTAAATTTTAAAGCAGATATAGGGTCAGAATATAAACGGAAGTCTTCAATGAACGTGATCAGATTGAAATAATAAAACTCCATAAAAATTAAGTTAGAAAAATCAATTTTTTACACAACATAGAAAGTTCGGTTAACGGAACCACAAAGTTAAGTTATACTAATCCTTGGTAGAATGTTTTTCAGATGCAATCAAAAGTGTAAGAAAAGAAATAGGGAAGGAAATGCGGTAATTAAAAGAGAGAAACTGTAAAATTAAAATACCACAAAGTACTAAATATATAATTAACATAAAATATGTAATCTAATAATTAAAAAATGTACGGGCCAAATTTGGTCCAAGGGTAATTTCAACCTTTCGCCTCAGGCCCACTGCTAAATGCACCCCCGAAATCCCCTAACCGAACCCAAAGACATTGAGCAGGCCCAGGCTCAGAGAAACACCAAGCCCAAAGACCGATACCTGCCCTTTAAATGCCAACCCATGAAACGTCGAGACCCATAACTGCCCTTCATGACTGCCAATAACTGCCTATTCATGACTCGACTGTTACAAGCACCCAAAACGTATGACAATTAAGGCATTCATGAGTCCCACCTCGAATCGCCTATAAGAGGAACCAAAGTCCAGAAGAGTGGAAAGGGCATGAGAGCTCTTTTACATATAGCTCGAATAATGTTCTCTCTAAGAACCCCTTACCTACAGCCCTCATGGTAGCTCACAGGAACCAAGGTAATCTCTGACCTTGCTCCTCCTTCTACGGTATTAATAGCTCACTTCCACCACTGACTTTAGCGTCGGAGTGCCCCCGGCACCCACCACACCAGTGGGTAGTTTACTCCCGCTCACTCTACATTTGTTTTGCAGGATCGCTAATGCCCCCAACCTACAAATTCTGATTATGGACCTCGGCCGAAAACCAGCATCCACAATTTGGCACCCACCGTGGGGCCTTAGCGATTCATAGCAAAAAGGATCTCTCAGTCTACGGTTCCTACAACTCAGCCAACCATGTCTTCTAGCAGTGAGCAAACATTAGATCTTGTGACCACACAGTCGGCCATACTCCAAGAACGATTACGCACCTCAGAAGAAGAGAATCAAGCCATGCGAAGCTCCAAAACAACCCTCCAGAAGCAATTGGAACAAATCTCCTCAACTTCCCAATCAACTTTTCCAGACCTAGCATGAGGCAAATGTGTCAATCAACACGACAATGAAGAAAGTTTAGTATCTGACAGAAAGTCCACTCCACACGACAAGGAAGAACTCCTAGCTAGGGGCTGAAGCACTACTCGACACGACACGAAACATGTCTTAGTTAGGGGCTAAGGTTCCAGTCGAAAATTCCAAATTCATTCCAAAAAAAAGGTGCAAAAAATACAAGGGGCATACCCCAGGATATAGAGCTAATAAACTCCAAGCACAGCCGACAGTACAAAGCAAAAAGTCCTAGTGCAAATAAGGCAGAAGCCAATGGAAAAAGAGCTTACGAGGGCTGTAAACAAAGAGGAAAGCTGGGCAGATTGGCAGCCCATCAACCAAGCAGAATAAGCAAATTGTCGCAACCCAAAATGTCGAAGTATCCCCCAATTTGGAAAGCATCAAGGAGAGATCAAACACGGACCAATGACTTTCAAGACCCATTAAAGCGGCCTAAGCTTGCTAGATCCGAAGACTTACCAAACCATTTCCCAGCCTTACAAAAAGTTTCAACCAAATCAATAGAACTGAGCCCAAAAATATTTCTTTTTCAACAAAGAGACCGAAGTCCAAACAAGCTTTATAAACAAAAATCCAATCCCCAGCTAAGCCAAGTCCCATATCGATTAGTGCTTGAGCAGCAACAAAAACATAAATTGCAAAAGAATTCCCACATCGATTGGTGCAAGAGGAGCATCAAAACGCAAACAACAAAATTCATCTGGTTTCAAGAAAATTGGTTGTCCACCTAATCCAGACCCCATATACGCCTTATTGAGTCAGGGAATTCTTTGTGTTTAACCAAGAATATCAATCTACGACTTACCACTTCACAAATCTCATCCATAATTTCATTCGACAGGACAAAAAGGAAGGCTGACATGCTTAAAGTTCCAATCAAACGTTACATTGATACACATTATGAGGATGATATAGATGAAGACCACGCTACATTCAACAAGGTGAATGGCCCACTCACCAATTTCAAAAATTACCAGGCATGGCCTTTTTACAATAATTCAAACTTACTACACTGCCCATTCGACAAAACTACATACAAAGAATAAGTGCCACACTGGCCAAAGCTATGGGCAAAACTCTTACAACTAAAGTCGTCTGCAAATCAAGAAGGTCCAGGAAAGGTTAAAAAAAATGTGGAGCATGCATGGAGAGTTACGAGCCCCCATTCCATTCCACACTTTTTTTTTTTTGTGGAAAATTACAACCATTCCACACTTCATTCCACATGCATATCACACGTAGCACAAGCTCTAAAAATCATGTGATTTCCAATAAAAAAATGAAGCATCTAATGTTCGACATTGACAGAGGCGCCATTTGACGCTACATGCACATACGTGTAACATTGGCTAATATCCCACTCAACATAATGCAAAGATTGTCTGGCTGATAAATGATATGTATTTATATGTTAAGTGTGATTGTTTTCATGATAGGCTACAGACCATGGGCTGTTTTCAAGCTTTGGGCTGGATTTGGTGACCTGTTTTATAGGTTTTGGGCGTGTTCTGCAAGAGGTCCGGTTGTTTGGTGGGTGGCTAGTGGGCCGACTGCTCATGGGCTATAGTGGCCATGATTTGGGTTGGTCTTTGAAGTCATTCATGGAGTGGCTTCTTCATATGGCCCAACTCGTGTAAGTCTTGAATGATGGATATTTTCGACGACCTGCTTGGCTCTGCAATTTGTGCTTGGTGATCCAAGAGATGTGAGACTATTGTGTTTGGCGTGTAGTCTATGCATGGCTCTTGTACGAGTGGGCCAGATAGTGATTTCTTGTGGCTTGGGCATTGTGCCAAGCTGGTTTTTTCATGTGGGTGGGCTGGCAGCAAAACTGTCGTATGGCATGGTGCTTCACGTGGGTTATTTTGAATTTTGAATTTCATGAGACACTTTCACGTGTTTCTATTTTCCTTGGCAAGTGAGCCATCAAATCATGTGCTTCATCAGGTCTAGTAGAGTAAAGACCCTCATTGACCAATGTTTAAATCATGTAGGATGAGGAATGAAGACCCTCATTAATCTTCATCATGACTAGAGTGTGTAGACTCTTCCATGTACCTTCATCAAGTATAATGAAGTGTTTAGATTCCCGTGTACTTTCTTCAGGAGCATGTATAGTGTAGAGTTTCTTGGACCTTCATCGTGAGTAGTAAAATGAAAACTTGCTTAGACCCCATCACATCTGGTAACCTGTAGTATGGAGATGTAGAGTCAACATATGACATTCATCTAGACTAGGAAAATTTAAATACTCTCATGGTCTTTGACCAGTAGTATGGAGATTTTTCTGGTCTCATCAAGTCAAGTTTGACAGGGGACATCCCTCATAGACTCATGTCGAGTCAAATGAAGACATGGACTTCCTACAGTCCAGACAACACATGTCGCATGAAATAACTCTTGAACCTCCATCTGGTTCAGTCGACCGGGGAAATTTCCCCATAGACTCATATTGAGTCAAGTTTGACAGGGGACATCCCCCATAGACTCATGTCGAGTCAAATGAAGATATGGACTTCCTACAGTCCAGACGACACATGTCACATGAAATAACTCTTGAACCTCCATCTGGTTCAGTCGACCGGGGACATCCCCCCATGGACTCATATTGAGTCAAGTTTGACATGGGACATCCCTCATAGATTCATGTCGAGTCAAATTAAGACATGGACTTCCTACAGTCCAGACGACACATGTCGCATGAAATAACTCTTGAACCTCAATCTGGTTCAGTCAACTGGTTATTTCCCCATCTACTCTTGTAGAGTCAAGTTCATGATCCTAACCTTCATCTAGCTCATTTGACTGGACGCATCCACGATGGATCATGTAGAGTGAAGTTCATAACTTGACATTCGTTTGGTTTAATCAAGAGGCAGGATCGACGCTCAGGTACACCTTTGTCCTCTGGTCTCGACACGCACGTCAAATACTCTCCAAGCCAATGACCCATTGACTTAGAGAGTAGGGGACAAACTGTACGGGCCAAATTTGGTCCAAGGGTAATTTCAACCTTTCGCCTCAGGCCCACTGCTAAATGCACCCCTGAAATCCCCTAACCGAACCCAAAGACATTGAGCAGGGCCAGGCTCGGAGAAACACCGAGCCCAAAGACCGATACCTGCCCTTTAAACACCAAGCCCAAAGACCGATACCTGCCCTTTAAATGCCAACTCATGAAACGTCCAGACCCATAACTCCCTTCATGACTGCCCATAACTGCCTCTTCATGACTCGACTGTTACAAGCACCCAAAATGTATGACAATTAAGGCATTCATGAGTCCCACCTCGAATCACCTATAAGAGGAACCAAAGTCCAAAAAAGTGAAAAGGGCATGAGAGCTCTTCTACATATAGTTCGAATAATGTTCTCTCTAAGAACCCCTCTACAGCCCTCATGGTAGCTCACAAGAACCAAGGTAATCTCTGACATTACTCCTCCTTCTACGGTATTAATAGCTCACTTCCACCATTGACTTGAGCGTCGGAGTGCCCGCGGCACCCACCACACCGGTGGGTAGTCTACTCCCGCTCACTCTATATTTGTTTTGCAGGATCTCTAATGCCCCCAACCTACAAATTCTGACTGTGGACCTCTGCCGAAAATCAACTGCCCTTCATGACTGCCCATAACTGCCTCTTCATGACTCGACTGTTACAAGCACCCAAAATGTATGACAATTAAGGCATTCATGAGTCCCACCTCGAATCGCCTATAAGAGGAACCAAAGTCCAAAAAAGTGAAAAGGGCATGAGAGCTCTTCTACATATAGCTCGAATAATGTTCTCTCTAAGAACCCCTCTATAGCCCTCATGGTAGCTCACAGGAACCAAGGTAATCTCTGACCTTGCTCCTCTTTCTACGGTATTAATAGCTCACTTCCACTATTGACTTGAGCGTCGGAGTGCCCGCGGCACCCACCACACCGGTGGGTAGTCTAGTCCCGCTCACTCTATATTTGTTTTGCAGGATCTCTAATGCCCCCAACCTACAAATTCTGATTGTGGACCTCGGCCGAAAATCAGTATCCACAAAAAAAAAATATTAATCAAGCAAAAACAAATGCAAAAACAGAAAAAAAAAATTTAGATTTTTGAGGGAACTTGGACTTAAGATTTTGGATTTTGAGGGAATTTGTATTTTTCAATGGGAGCTAAAAATGTCTGACAAGAGAATGTAGGAAGAGTCACACAAGCCAATGCATGTGACCTCATGTGCAAAGTTTTCCAAGTATGGTTTCACTCTTTTAGAAATAGAACCATATATCTTTAGTGTTTATGATATCAACGACACCTAAGGGTACACATGCTTGATTATGAAAGGACGGATCCACCTTTATCATGCAACAATTTCATTCCTTCTTTGTAAA
>SKCR01033764.1:0-110329 GCA_019454045.1 Zanthoxylum bungeanum
CCTTTAACATTTAACAAGCAATACCTTGTTGCCTATTTTATCCGTGCCTTCCCACAGTTTTCCATACTCCTATGCAATTATTCATGTGAAGATAGTAACAAAGCCAGCTCAAACGCAATTCATCTTTTTTCTTTTTGCCTTTCTTCCTTTTACTTCAATCAGTTCAAAAATATTTGGCAATGGCTGATGGTTCTGTACCAGTTTATAACAGCACCATGGTTAATGGCAACGACAACCAATTCACTGACAAGATGGAACTAGTCCAGAAGTTGCAACATGCTTCGTCGTTGTTCACCATGGGGCACCTCGCATGCCGACTCCAGATCTTATCAAGGAAATCAAGCAAGCAGTCTCCATTCCCATAATGGCTAGAGTTTGTGTGGGACATTTTGTGGAAGCACAGATATTGGAAGCATTGATGTAGACTATGTTGATGAAAGTGAACTCCTTGGTATTGCTGACGATGACAACTATATCAATAAGCATAAATTCGGTGTACCATTTGCTTGTAGGTGTAAACATCTCAAGGAGGCATTGATGAGAGTAACTGAAGGTGCGGCCATAATTTGGATGCTAGGGGGCAGATCTAGGTGGAGTTCATCAAAGGCCAGATTGCATTGTAGAGACAGTTTGGATTGTGAGGTCAGTAATGACGAAGATAAGAAATTTGATTAATGCAGATGAAGAGGTGGTCTTCACATCTGCGAAGAATATGCCAGTGCCTTGTGATCTTTTCGCACTGATTAAACAGATTGGCAGGCTTTCTGTTGTTGTTCTATTTGCAGCTGGAGGTATTCAAACTCCTGCTGATGCAGCATTCATGATGCAGATGGGGTGTGATGGCGTGTATTTAGGATCGTAAATATTCAGCTGTTTAGATCCATATAAGCAAGTTTGGGCCATTGTTCAGGCTGTTGAGCACTACAACGATCCACACGTGTTAGCGGAAACTAGTTCCGGCTTGGAGGATGATGGGGGATTAATTGCATATTTGGGGTAAGTGTAAATCTATTTTTAGTCAGCTATACTGAGTATCTAGGTGCATTTCCAGATATTTGCTAATTATAAACTCTCAATCTGTATATTAAATGTACTTATTTGATATCACAAAATAATTTAGAATAAATTGAAGTTTGTACAAAGATACAAGATGGTTTATTTTGTTTCTAGGTGGCAATTATTATTATTATTATTATTATTATTTTTGTGGATTTCCAAGTTGCCAATTCTCTCTTTGGAGGGAGCATCAAATAATGTTGAAAGTTCTAATAGATTGCTATATAATTATCATTACAGATGTAAAATGACCCTTATAAACTGCCAATACTGTATCTCTTAAATTGTATTCTCTGTTTGAATGCTTCCATTATGGAATAAACATCTCAATGCAACCTCGTAGGCAGCAAATATAGCTCCATTCACTACAAATGCTCTTGCAACTGCAGTTCCCAGTCCTCTCCAGAGCATGCTGTAACCTTCTGCTTTTACACTTTTGTAAAAGCAATCTACGATGCCATTGTATTTTAGTGCAGAAGATAGTGACTGAGCTTGCAGTCTGGTCTTTACAACATCCAGTGGATAGCAGGAAACCCAGCTGGCAACTCCTGCTAACCCTCCAGCTACCAGCATCGTTTGTAACCTTTCCTGGCCATTCTTTCTGCATCCAGGATGAAGCCGCTCTCTCATATATTCATATGTCCAGAAGTAGAAGCCATGAGCAGGTGCATCTCTGAGGACAGTGACATTAAGTCCTCGATATATTCCTCGTAATCCTTCTCTTCTTAGTATGCTTCTGGCAACATCTATAGGACCTTTGAGGCGATCTGCTTGCTGGGATCTTCCATAATTTGTACCCTGCAACTGAAGGCGGATTTTGACAAGTTCAACAGGAGAGAGTATTAGACTCTGAATTGCTCCTGTTCCAACTCCTGCCAGAGCAACTACCTTGTAGGAAGGAGGGTCCTTGGCAGAAATGGATGAATCAAGTGCTCGAGAGAGGATGGCGTAGATCTGGAAGACCATGGCATTCTGCAACAACCAAACTTATGTCAGTGCATCGTCGCCAAAGTACACGTAAACGTGCACAGATTCTGAAAATTTTAAGCATAACACCTGAGATAGCATGTGCATTTTTTTTTCCAGGGCTAATGCCACTTTAAACATAATAACATTTATTCCAGCAGGAGAGTTTTAAGTATCTATATTTATGAGTTGCACCTTAACTACTGTCATCTGAAGCAAACATGTTCCTTTGTGATTCCTGTGATGTCAAATGAAATACTAACATCTGATTGAGGCAGCAGTTTTATAAGTTTGGATTAATGGCGAGGTTAGAATCTCTCATTCTGTCCCTTACTTAATTCATCGGTGGAATTACACTCGTATGATGAAACTGTTGGAAATGTAGACTCGTGTGCAGCGGAAACTAGAATCTAGGGCATATTACTAACATAAACTGGTCCTAGTGTAATTCAAATATAGAATCACCCGTCCCGCAAGGCAGAGTACAGGAAGATAAGGCAAGCTTCTCCATTCATTTCTGCAAGTTGAATATTGAAAGAGACAAAAGGCCTCATCGATTGTGATTGAAAGCAAGATAAGGAAAACATATGATCAATTGATTAGAGCCGCATGCTAGAACAATTAACGCTGACAAGCTATATAAGATAACAATTAACATGGTGCCAGAGGTTGGAATCCCCTTAAAAGAAGGTATTGGAACAGACCCTGAAAGGTGACTGAAGCTAATGGAGCACCCATGCCTCTATAGAGAGCTTGAGGCCCTTCAGTGGCCACGATGTTGCGCAAGATGTTGAAGGCTGAGCCAGAAGTAAGCTCTGTTGCCGGATACGCAGCGTGTCAAGCGGTAACCGGAGACTACTCCGCAAGCACCAAACCCTCCGGCCACAAACTCTCTTCCCCAGCTGCTTGCAAAGAAACTCTGGCCAAAAATCCATATTTCTCTCACTCTCATTCCCCAAAAATAAATAATCAATTTCGGAAAACTTCCCTTTGAGCTATCAACAACTCAGAGCCTAATCAGCTAACCTTATCTTATTAATTACTCCTCCTTGTAATGTTTAATATGCATATAACAAAAAAAAATAAAATAAATTCAAACAAGAAATTTGTAGACTTTTTTGCTTACACGGAATAAAAACTTTATATAGATACAGAGTCTTGGCAAAACTCTAAAACTATTGAAACTTGAATTTTTTTTTTTTTTTTTATTTCTTAATGTTCAAAACAATCTTTTTCTGATCATTCCATTTTATCTTTGCTTAAAAATGAAGATGGCAATTGAAAAGAAACTCTAAAATAGCCTTTTATATTGCAAAACTTTCTCAATTTCAGTTTCAACTTGGCACTTCACAGGAAGCAGAAAACAGAGGATTGAAAAAAAAAAAAAAATTACTTGGCTAGAATTACAGAGGATTTGAGAAATAGATCTCTGTTTTGAGCAGAGGAAAAAAATTTAAGACCAAAACAAAGCCACCGGTAGCTATTTGTTGGGGAGTTGCGTGTATGAGGAAATGGCCAACTTCCTCTATTTCAAATCGCCAGTAGCATGTTTGCCCACGTTTCATCACTGTGTTTTTCTCGGTGCTTTTAGCCTAGTTTTGATCGCCTTTTTGTTTTGCCATTGATTTAGCAATTAGTGTGTAAGATGATGACACAAGGCCACCATGGATTTATGAAACAAAGGTTTTGGAGTTTTGCATGGGGAAGGGGCCAGCTTTTGGCATTATTTGGCATAGTGATGTCATAAGAGTTGCATTATCAGAGGAGAGTTATTGATTGGGTGTGGCCATGGGACACCACCCATTTGTATATGCCACTTTTTGGGGCCAATGGATGTGTGACATGTTTGATGTGTAAGTGAAGAAGATTCATGTGATAATTTTCAGTTGAAAATATAAAGTGATTCATGGGGATGGATATTGGCTTGTATATTTGATGATAAGTTGATCATACTATCATCATCCAATATGGTTGGTGATGTGAATTTAAGTTGAAACTACTTTATATGGGAGAAGTTAGAGTCTCTCTTCTTGTGTATTTAGGAGATTATATATATTTTTTTCTTTATATTTAGAGGTATGTTTATGTGGGTAGGTCGAATATAAGTTAGATTTCCAATAATAAATTTTTTGAATATTAAAATTAAACATATATATGAGGATAACGTAAGAAAATATTATGGCTACATGGATCAATCATGGTCTTTTGTTTATTAATAAGTTGTTGAAATGAGTCATCTAGTGTATAATTCAATCATTTTGTTTGGTCTTTGTTTGATAATTTGGTTGATTTTTTTTTTATTTGTCATTTGGGCTCACATTCTATTTCATAAATATATAAATAAATTTTTAATCTCTCTACCTCGAAAGCGATCGAAGCCTTCCACCATCATCTGCAATTCACACAACGTCAAATGATTCTGTTTTCATAATGTGACATCTTTATCGCTCGGGAATGAATTTGTGGTTTTATTATAAATTAAGAATTCTATTGATTAGTTTAATTTGTTTTTTTATGTGTTTACGGTAGAATCAAATGGTGATAATAAATGTATTTTAAAGCGGATAATATTTTCTAATGGGATAGATAATTACAAATAGTATCATGATATTTTGAAAGTTAATCTAATGTTTGTTTTCTGAGAATTTTCAGAGGTATTGAAAGAGAATTTATAAACTACATTTTCTTATTGATCAGGTATATTGATACAAATGAAGCTCACGACTTATATCACAAATAGTGAGCCAATGACATAACACGTGTAGTTTCTGTAACCAATTCTGGGAGGGAAATAGTAGAATCGGGTAAATGAATAATAAACTCTCAAATGGAAATGATCTAGTGTTAGTTTTGCATATTAACCATAATTAGTGTGGAGGGCATAAACGGCACTCCTGGCCTCGGCGCCCACACTTCGGGTGAACAGGACTCACAGAGGAGACCGCCTAAAGCAAGGATCGAGGGTGTTGTTTCCAACTATTTTCTGATTCACAAGATCCACTGTTGTGGCGAGTGAAGGCATACTCATAGAGATAGATAGAGTGAACTGCAAACTCATGGATAAGTAATAGTAGCTGAGGGAGGAAGACTCCCTCGTGCTTTGAGAGAGAACCTAATAGTTATTTAGCTAAACATGAGAGAGTAAGCACAATAGGAATTTTATTCCAAATTGAGTTCTGAATACAAACTGAAAACCTCACTCCTTTATAGATGGAGGAGAGGAAACACAAAGCATCTTTGGTGGGACAGGACCCCGCACCAAAGGGATAATTAATAAAACCATCATTCCTTTTCTAAAGCAAAAGCTAAAGCAAAGGAATCAACTTTTACAAAAGCAAAAGCAAAAGAAAAGATGCTAAAGCAAAGATGCTAAAGCATGATAATGACTTAAAGCAAAAGCAAACAAATCATGCTGTCTAAAGCATGAATTATTGAAAGCAAACGACAAAACATGATCATGGGAAATAATCATGCGGTTGGATATCTTCTAAGAGGGTCATCCTCATATTGGCATTCTTCCCATAGTGCTCTAGCTTTGTGGGACATAGGGATTTCACCATTGATGATTCTGGTGGAAAGACTCTGAGGAAAGTTGATCTTGTTGTATCCTTGAATAATACACCTAGAAGATTCTTCGATAGTGGTGAATCGTCGCCATGCTTTATCATTTGTATTGCATTCTAAGCTTCGGCGAACATTGTCTGCAGAAAAAGCTCTAATTCTGTGAGTGTGTCTTGATGACAGAGCTTCCGGAAAAAGATCATCAACACCAGAATATTTCCTGGGTTTTGGTCTTGATGGCCAAGTAGCAAGCTTCCATGAGGAAAGACAGGATGAAGGAATAATCCTGATCAGATGCATCGGAGGGGAAACATTCAGATAGTACTGCGTCCATTCTGGAGAGATTGAATCTATCCAAACATTGACACTTCCATGTCGCTTGTACCATCTTCTTATTTCTTCGCAGACATTAGAGATAGAAACTTGAGACTTTCTTCCTCAATACCTGAACAGTCTGGCTGGATAGGATTTTGTCCTAGAACAAAACCGTTGAGAAAGCTTGTTCAAATAAGTTTCCCAAATTCCATTCATAGTTTTGAAAGAAGCTTTGACTCTTGATAAAATCGTGGAATGGAATGTCTCATAGCCACAGTGGACAATAGCATCCGTGTACTGAGTCATACCGTCTTTTCCATCCCAGATGCTTCTGAGAATAGAACACCATTTTCGAAAACATGATGACGGAGTACCAAGGATTTCTTCAGCAATCCCGTTAGGAATTGTTGAATCAGGATGATAAAACAAACTCTCATAGAATTGGTCTTTGAGACCATTGGTGAAGGATTGATCAACCATGGCTCTTCTAAGATTGGCCATTTTGAGAATTTCTCTTGAATCCTGGACTTTTTGTTGCTGAGTTCTTCAGGGTTATTCATGGTCTCCTGAAACAATTCTTGGATTTCTTCTTCGTTAGGATGTACTTCTTTTTATAAGGGTATGACCCTTAAAATCTTCATCAGGAAGGAAGCTTTCCACTATCCAAGCTTGAGTAGTAGGATCAACGTCTTTCATGGTGACAAGACGTAAAGAGGCAAGGTCATTTATCCGTGAGATCTTTTGACTGAATCCTTGAGATCTTGATGCTTTTTATGAAGTCTTTAAACACCTTTACATGTGTTGCTTTGATAGGGATCCATTGTGGGGATCGATCTTGTAAGTTCTGGACTTCATTGGGAAAAGATCTTTGATGAGCCATAACAGCTGGTAATTTGACTCAGCATCTTTTGAGAAAAGAAGCAAGTCGTAGATCATTGTGTAATGCATTGTTGGCTGGAAGATCTTTGTCATTGCCTTCTGAAATAGTGATGCGCTACTACCTTGAGGCCAAAGGCATAACTTTCCACTGGTAGTGGGCATTAGGTATGCAAAAGGCTGTTTTGGGCCTTTCATCTGGGCTTATACCCAATTGCCAAAAACCTGCATTGAGATCAAACTTTGAGAAGATGTGGGCGTCTCGGATATGAACAAACAGTGAGTTGATCTTGGGCAATGGGAACTTGTCATCTTTCAAGAAAAGCGTTGAGAGGCTTGTAGTCTATCACTAGACGTTTCTTTCCACGTGCCTTCTCTGACCGCTTCTCCACATAAAAGGCTTGGCAAGCCCAATCAGAAGTTGTGGGCTCAATCAATCCTTGCTGTAGCAACTGGCTGCATTCATTTTGGGCCAAAGCAAGGTCCGAAGGAGTCATCCCCGGATGGGTAGCCTTTGTTGGGTTGATATCCTCATTAAGCTTGAAAGGAAGCTTAATAAAGAATCTTCATTTCTCCATAATGGGTTTGGATGATTAAAGTCGCTGTGAGACTCTGACCAAAACGGAGAGAACTGTTGTTTCAATTCTTCAAAATCCACCATATTCACCCCCACTCTAGAGGATTGGAACAACTTTGGAACAGTAGTATAATGCTTAATGAATCTTTTAAACCGTATACCATCTGGTTGGATCTGAAGTCTCTTGGCTTGATGATAAACATCAAAACCAATCAGAATATCTTTATCCGGTAAGTTGGAACCAATGACTCTGGTCCAAATTGTACAATCATGGAAAAACCGGATACCGATAGGTTTCTTGGTGATGAGATCCGTATGGAACACTTCACCATCAGCAGCTTTAAAAAACTCTGTATGCTTCACCCATGCTTCTGGTGGCAAAACTGCTGGATTCATCATGCTCCTGTGAGCTCCTGTGTCCATAAACCCAATGACTTTAATGGGCTTATCATATTTTGAAGGCAAAATCTGCACATGGACTAAAGGAACTGGAACAGTAGGCTTAAGAGCCTGGCATGGCTGTATAGTGAACACCGGAATATAGCAGTCTGAGTTGCTGCTATCATCTGAACTGGATTCATCTGAACTGGAGAGTTCAGGATTGTTGAGTGCAAACACGGTTTCACTGTCCATTTGATCTTGTTCTGAAAACCACGATTCAGCATCTGCATCGTCAAGATCAATTCTGGAAGATTGATGGATCTGTTGAACCATCTTAGCAGCTTGCTTCGGATTCTTAGGACAATCCTTTGAGAAATGCCCTTTCTTTTTGCAAATGAAGCACCTGCTATCTTTGGCTTACCACGTCGATCCTTCTGTTTGAAAAATCGAACTGGACGCCATTCTTGCGCTGTTTCTCTTCTTCTCTCTTTCTTTTTCTTAAAGAGCTTATGATGAGATTTCTTCTTTGAAGGACAAGCGCAATTCTTTTTGTCTTTGCACTTGATCTGCAAATGAGGCTTTTTACACGCAGCTTTAAATGGCTGATTGTCTCTGAGCATCTCCCTGATAAGTGTACGCTGATCACAAAGCTTATTGAGAGCTTTGATAGCGATCTGGTGAATTTCTCCAAGGGACATGTCTGTAACTTTCTGCTGTGTAGCCTGTATCAAGCGCTGCATTTCCTCATGTAGCTCCTCTGGAAGAGAGGCAGCATACGTATGCTTAAGATTCGGATCATTGTATCCGTTGAGCTTGTAGAAATGCTTTGACATTCTCTGGAAATGGGTGTTAAGATCTTTAATCTTTAACGAACAACACCGCATTTGAAAGTATTCCCGGCGAGCCTGTTCTATCAGTGGGGCTCCTTCTCCGAGGAATTCTTTGTGTATGATTCCCATAGCTATAGCCGCTGATTCGACTTGGTAGAATTGTTGTTGTCTGAAACCTCCGAGACTCAGGAACCATTCTCTCAAGGCTCCAAGAGTACGAGAAACAAATTCTACAAGGACATTGTGCACAGTATTGCCTGGCTTTAGTAGCATCAAGTCCGTCCATGCAACAAATTCTTGCATCCTGTTAGGCCATTTGGACGGTGGGACATCATCAAATGTGAACCAAGGACCTGTCACTGGCTTGGTTGACGCCGGTGGTGATTGTGTAGCTGTACCCGTAGGTATAGGCTCAGTATCATCAGGTTCTTCGGTCATTGGCTCATTTGATCCAGTAGATGTGGCCATCAACATCTTTGTGATGTCTGCCATGTCATCTGAGTCACTGGATACTATCTGGACAGAATCACTCTCAGGCTCCGAGGATTCTATGGACTGTTCAGAACTTTCAGGTTCAGGCTCTTGGGTTGAGAGCTGTTGGGTATAAAGTTGCTGGGTTGTAACAGTCGGTTGAGGCTGAGGTGTCTGTAATGGTACGGTAGGGAATTGTGTTTCTGGAACATAGGTTTGTGTTTGGGAAGGTCGTGTGTAAGGCTGTGAAGGACCGGGTTGAGATATCGGCTGGGGTAAAGGTTGTGAGTATATTGGTGGAACTGGGTTTTCTGGATACTGGCGTTTTGGTGGTGCTGGTTTCCAAGTACCATGGACACTACCATAAATCTTTGACCAGTCTGTTTGGGATGAGGTAAACGATGAAGGTGGGTAAGGTTGATAGGCTGGATATGAGAAGGTTGGTGAAAATGGGCTAGGTGTGAAAGTCTGTGGAACAAATGGGGTTCGCCTGTCGGCTTCCATTTTTGCAAGTTCTGCTTTCAGTTTCTTCATCTCAGCTTCTTTATGGTCAAACTCCGGACCAAAATAGTTGTGAGAGACCATGGTTCTCATGTCTCTATCTAGCTGAGCAATTTGAGCCACCGTATCTTCATACATCCGTTGTAGCGTATTGGCTAACGAATCCACCTTTGTTTCTGTCCTCTGAACATGTTGAACAACATGGTCCACCTGGTTTCAATACTGCGAAGTACAGTATTTTGAACCCTAGCATTCTGCGTGTGCCAGTTTAGCACAGCTTCATGTTGTTTAGGTTCCTCCATATGACCTGTAGGTGTGACAGTAGTTGGCTGGACATAAGGCTTTGCAACAACCTTAGTCTGTGGGTCAACGATCTTCTCGAGCGGTGGGAACTGCTCCTGGTAAGAAGACGTTGAAGGCTGATACATCATGCAAGGTTGTATCTGTGGAAGAGGCTTGGCAGTCCATTTTTTCTTTGGACGGCAGCTGATGAGTGGGATACGCTTTATGATCTGGCCAGTTTCATCTTTAAGCAGTATCTCATCCTTTTTGTACTCTTCTGTGAACCTCTTAGGTTGAGGCTCTTTTCGTTCTGTAACGCCAACTGTAGGACTGTTGTCTGTGTCGTCACGCCATGGTTTCTCTGGTTTGCACGGAGACTTTGGATTTTTATTCTTTTCTCTTCCTTCTTCTCCTCCTCCTGAGGAGAGCTTCGTCATCGTCACTATCATCAAGAAGATGACAGTCACAATCTGGGTCGCACATTCCTGACCCTGGGGCATCCCATAAGAAATGACCATCGATCTTTGAAGTATAGACCGGAAAGCCATCTGAATTGAAAGCTTCGATGGGGATGTCTTTTTCTCTCAGACCGTTGGTCGGATCTGGAGAAATCATACAGGAAAATGGTATCGCACTTTCTACCGGCTCAGGCTGAGAAAATGATGTGCGAACAGTACCATCCATCTGTCTGGAGAAGACAGCTTGTGTGCTTTGGACAGGCTGAGTGCTCCTTAGGAACTTTTCATAGTTGGTCAGCCATTCCAAAGGCATGAGCTGTAACAGCTCTTCCTTCTCGATCTGTCGTGGGATCTGCACAATTGTTGGCACCTTGTCAGCAGAAGTCTGATCTGCCAAAATCATCAGGCATCTTTAGATTCTGTGGCAGATGGAAGATCAACAGAATGATCTTGCAGACGGTACACACCAGCTGGGGTGTAAGGTAGCCATCATCGAGGACTCGATCTGTGCTGCGCCTTGGATCTGAACTTGGATCTTAAAGGCAGTTGGCAGATTTGGATCCTGCAAAGACAGATTATAATTTGGGTAGAAGGTTAGCAACACACTCCCAGCATGGAGAGTGGTGAGAACAGTGCCAATCACTGCGTGTTGATACTCCTTGAATCTGGAATCCAACAAAGCAAGTCTGGCAGTCACTGGTAATCCTTTCCTTCCATGGAGAGTTAAGATAACCCTCACAGCACCCATATGGAAATGAGTGTACCCTTCTGATTTCCAACTGGAGACGAAATCTTTCGGAATCTCCAGATCTACATACTGCTCATCTTGTGTGGCTCGGAGAGCGCACTGATCCAGTTTGGAAGACTGGACGTATTCCTTAGCAGTCGGACGATGTGTAGAAATAAGAGTACGAATACTCCTAGTAACAGTACTGGGTCTTTTGTACAGGTTATAAGGGTTTAACAGAAGTGAAGGGGTCTTAGATACTTGAACACCTTCTGGAACATGTGAGATATTCCACAAGATTTTCTATTTTAGAGGCTATTCTTTTAGAACAAGAACGGGTAAGGAAAGAGTAGAAGATATTCTTACTAACTCACTAGCTGAAGTAGAAGACGAAGAAGAAGACTCTACAGTAGACATAGTTAAAGTGTTTGACTGACTCTCAATGTGTTTAGACAGTTATGTTGAGACGGTTCCCTCCTACTCACACAGAGAAAGAACTCCACCACAACCACTACTACTAATCCACTATTTTACCACCTCCGTGAACAGTAAATGCTCTGGCGCTGATACCAAAACCTCGGGTTGCTCTCTGCTACGTCCCTACCACCACACTAAGGGCATAAACGGCACTCCTGGCCTCGGCGCCCACACTTCGGGTGAACAGGACTCACAGAGGAGACCGCCTAAAGCAAGGATCGAGGGTGTTGTTTCCAACTATTTTCTGATTCACAAGATCCACTGTCGTGGCGAGTGAAGAGCATACTCATAGAGATAGATAGAGGTGAACTGCAAACTCATGGATAAGTAATAGTAGCTGAGGGAGGAAGACTCCCTCGTGCTTTGAGAGAGAACCTAATAGTTATTTAGCTAAACATGAGAGAGTAAGCACAATAGGAATTTTATTCCAAATTGAGTTCTGAATACAAACTGAAAACCTCACTCCTTATATAGATGGAGGAGAGGAAACACAAAGCATCTTTGGTGGGACAGGACCCCGCACCAAAGGGATAAGATTAAATAAAGACCATTCCTTTTCTAAAGCAAAAGCTAAAGCAAAGGAATCTACTTTTACAAAAGCAAAAGCAAAAGAAAAGATGCTAAAGCAAAGATGCTAAAGCATGATAATGACTTAAAGCAAAAGCAAACAAATCATGCTGTCTAAAGCATGAATTATTGAAAGCAAACGACAAAACATGATCATGGGAAATAATCATGTGGTTGGATATCTTCTAGAGGGTCATCCTCATATTGGCATTCTTCCCATAGTGCTCTAGCTTTGTGGGACATAGGGATTTCACCATTGATGATTCTGGTGGAAAGACTCTGAGGAAAGTTGATCTTGTTGTATCCTTGAATAATACACCTAGAAGATTCTTCGATAGTGGTGAATCGTCGCCATGCTTTATCATTTGTATTGCATTCTAAGCTTCGGCGAACATTGTCTGCAGAAAAAGCTCTAATTCTGTGAGTGTGTCTTGATGACAGAGCTTCTGGAAAAAGATCATCAACACCAGAATATTTTGGGTTTTGGTCTTGATGGCCAAGTAGCAAGCTTCCATGAGGAAAGACAGATGAAGGAATAATCCTGATCAGATGCATCGGAGGGGAAACATTCAGATAGTACTGTGTCCATTCTGGAGAGATTGAATCTATCCAAACATTGACACTTCCATGTCGCTTGTACCATCTTCTTATTTCTCGCAGACATTAGGAGGTAAAAATTGAGACTTTCTTCCTCAATACCTGAACAGTCTGGTTGGATAGGATTTTGTCCTAGAACAAAACCATTGAGAAAGCCTTGTTCAAATAAGTTTCCCAAATTCCATTCATAGTTTTGAAAAAGCTTTGACTCTTGATAAAAATCGTGGAATGGAATGTCTCATATCCACAGTGGACAATAGCATCCGTGTACTGAGTCATACCGTCAGACTTTCCATCCCAGATGCTTCTGAGAATAGAACACCATTTTCGAAAACATGATGACGGAGTACCAGGATTTCTTCAGCAATCCCGTTAGGAATGTTGAATCAGGATGATAAAACAAACTCTCATAGAATTGGTCTTTGAGACCATTGGTGAAGGATTGATCAACCATGGCTCTTCTAAGAATTGGCCATTTTGAGAATTCTCTTGAATCCTGGACTTTTTTTGCTGAGTTCTTCAGGACTTCATTTATGGTCTCCTGAAACAATTCTTGATTTCTTCGTTAAGGATGTACTTCTTTTTATAAGGGTAATGACCCTTAAATCTTTATCAGGAAGGAAGCTTCCACTATCCAAGCTTGAGTAGTAGGATCAACGTCTTTCATGGTGACAAGACGTAAGAGAGGCACAGTCATTTATCCGTGAGATCTTTTGACTGGAGATCCTTGAGATCTTGATGCTTTTTATGAAGTCTTTAAACACCTTTACATGTGTTGCTTTGATAGGGATCCATTGTGGGGATCGATCTTGTAAGGTTCTGGACTTCATTGGGAAAAGATCTTTGATGAGCCATAACAGCTGGTAATTTGACTCAGCATCTTTTGAGAAAAGAAGCAAGTCGTAGATCATTGTGTAATGCATTGTTGGCTGGAAGATCGTTGTCATTGCCTTCTGAAATAGTGATGGCGCTACCTTGAGTCCAAAAGGCATAACTTTCCACTGGTAGTGGGCATTAGGTATGCAAAAGGCTGTTTTGGGCCTTTCATCTGGGCTTATACCTAATTGCCAAAAACCTGCATTGAGATCAAACTTTGAGAAGATGTGGGCGTCTCGGATATGAACAAACAGTGAGTTGATCTTGGGCAATGGGAACTTGTCATCTTTCAAAAAAGCGTTGAGAGGCTTGTAGTCTATCACTAGACGTTTCTTTCCACGTGCCTTCTCTGACCGCTTCTCCACATAAAAGGCTTGGCAAGCCCAATCAGAAGTTGTGGGCTCAATCAATCCTTGCTGTAGCAACTGGCTACATTCATTTTGGGCCAAAGCAAGGTCCGAAGGAGTCATCCCCGGATGGGTAGCCTTTGTTGGGTTGATATCCTCATTAAGCTTGAAAGGAAGCTTAATAAAGAATTCTTCATTTCTCCATAATGGGTTTGGATGATTAAAGTCGCTGTGAGACTCTGACCAAAACGGAGAGAACTGTTGTTTCAATTCTTCAAAATCCACCATATTCACCCCCACTCTAGAGGATTGGAACAACTTTGGAACAGTAGTATAAGCTTAATGAATCTTTTAAACCGTATACCATCTGGTTGGATCTGAAGTCTCTTGGCTTGATGATAAACATCAAAACCAATCAGAATATCTTATCCGGTAAGTTGGAACCAATGACTCTGGTCCAAATTGTACAATCATGGAAAAACCGGATACCGATAGGTTTCTTGGTGATGAGATCCGTATGGAACACTTCACCATCAGCAGCTTTAAAAAACTCTGTATGCTTCACCCATGCTTCTGGTGGCAAAACTGCTGGATTCATCATGCTCCTGTGAGCTCATGTGTCCATAAACCCAATGACTTTAATGGGCTTATCATATCTTGAAGGCAAAATCTGCACATGGACTAAAGGAACTGGAACAGTAGGCTTAAGAGCCTGGCATGGCTGTATAGTGAACACCGGAATATAGCAGTCTGAGTTGCTGCTATCATCTGAACTGGATTCATCTGAACTGGAGAGTTCAGGATTGTTGAGTGCGAACACGATTTCACTGTCCATTTGATATTGTTCTGAAAACCACGATTCAGCATCTGCATCGTCAAGATCAATTCTGGAAGATTGATGGATCTGTTGAACCATCTTAGCAGCTTGCTTCGGATTCTTAGGACAATCCTTTGAGAAATGCCCTTTCTTTTTGCAAATGAAGCACCTGCTATCCTTTGGCTTACCACGTCGATCCTTCTGTTTGAAAAATCGAACTGGACGCCACTCCTTGCGCTGTTTCTCCTTCTTGCTCTTCTTTTTCTTAAAGAGCTTATGATGAGATTTCTTCTTTGAAGGACACGCGCAATTCTTTTTATCTTTGCACTTGATCTGCAAATGAGGCTTTTTACACGCAGCTTTAAACGGCTGATTGTCTCTGAGCATCTCCCTGATAAGTGTACGCTGATCACAAAGCTTATTGAGAGCTTTGATAGCGATCTGGTGAATTTCTCCAAGGGACATGTCTGTAACTTTCTGCTGTGTAGCCTGTATCAAGTGCTGCATTTCCTCATGTAGCTCCTCTGGAAGAGAGGCAGCATACGTATGCTTAAGATTCGGGTCATTGTATCCGTTGAGCTTGTAGAAATGCTTTGACATTCTCTGGAAGTGGGTGTTAAGATCTTTAATCTTTAACGAACAACACCGCATTTGAAAGTATTCCCGGCGAGCCTGTTCTATCAATGGGGCTTCTTCTCCGAGGAATTCTTTGTGTATGATTCCCATAGCTATAGCCGCTGATTCGACTTGGTAGAATTGTTGTTGTCTGAAACCTCCGAGACTCAGGAACCATTCTCTCAAGGCTCCAAGAGTACGAGAAACAAATTCTACAAGGACATTGTGCACAGTATTGCCTGGCTTCAGTAGCATCAAGTCCGTCCATGCAACGAATTCTTGCATCCTGTTAGGCCATTTGGACGGTGGGACATCATCAAAAGTGAACCAAGGACCTGTCACTGGCTTGGTTGACACCGGTGGTGATTGTGTAGCTGTACCCGTAGGTATAGGCTCAGTATCATCAGGTTCTTCGGTCATTGGCTCATTTGATCCAGTAGATGTGGCCATCAACATCTTTGTGATGTCTGTCATGTCATCTGAGTCACTGGATACTATCTGGACAGAATCACTCTCAGGTTCCGAGGATTCTATGGACTGTTCAGAACTTTCAGGTTCAGGCTCTTGGGTTGAGAGCTGTTGGGTATAAAGTTGCTGGGTTGTAACAGTCGGTTGAGGCTGAGGTGTCTGTAACGGTACAGTAGGGAATTGTATTTCTGGAACATAGGTTTGTGTTTGGGAAGGTCGTGTATAAGGCTGTGAAGGACCGGGTTGAGATATCGGCTGGGGTAAAGGTTGTGAGTATATTGGTGGAACTGGGTTTTCTGGATACTGGCGTTTTGGTGGTGCTGGTTTCCAAGTACCATGGACACTACCATAAATCTTTGACCAGTCTGTTTGGGATGAGGTAAACGATGAAGGTGGGTAAGGTTGATAGGCTGGGTATGAGAAGGTTGGTGAAAATGGTAGGTGTGAAAGTCTGTGGAACAAATGGGGTTCGCCTGTCGGCTTCCATTTTTGCAAGTTCTGCTTTCAGTTTCTCATCTCACTCCTTCTTTGGGTCAAACTCCGGACCAAAATAGTTGTGAGAGACCATGGTTCTCATGTCTCTATCTAGCTGAGCAATTTGAGCCACCGTATCTTCATACATCCGTTGTAGCGTATTGGCTAACGAATCCACCTTTGTTTCTGTCCTCTGAACATGTTGAACAACATGGTCCACCTTGGTTTCAATACTGCGAAGTACAGTATTTTGAACCCTAGCATTCTGCGTGTGCCAGTTCAGCACAGCTTCATGTTGTTTAGGTTCCTCCATATGACCTGTAGGTGTGACAGTAGTCGGCTGGACATAAGGCTTTGCAACAACCTTAGTCTGTGGGTCAACGATCTTCTCGAGCGGTGGGAATTGCTCCTGGTAAGAAGACGTTGAAGGCTGATACATCATGCAAGGTTGCATCTGTGGAAGAGGCTTGGCAGTCCATTTTTTCTTTGGACGGCAGCTGATAAGTGGTATACGCTTTATGATCTGGCCAGTTTCATCTTTAAGCAGTATCTCATCCTTTTTGTACTCTTCTGTGAACCTCTTAGGTTTAGGCTCTTTTCGTTCTGTAACGCCAACTGTAGGACTGTTGTCTGTGTCGTCACGCCATGGTTTCTCTGGTTTGCACGGAGACTTTGGATTTTTATTCTTCCTTCTTCTCCTCCTCCTGAGGAGAGCTTTGTCATCATCACTATCATCAAGAAGATGACAGTCACAATCTGGGTCGCACATTCCTGACCCTGGGGCATCCCATAAGAAATGACCATCGATCTTTGAAGCATAGACCGGAAAGCCATCTGAATTGAAAGCTTCGATGGGGATGTCTTTTTCTCTCAGACCGTTGGTCGGATCTGGAGAAATCATACAGGAAAATGGTATCGTTATCTTAGCACTTCTACCGGCTCAGGCTGAGAAAATGATGTGCGAACAGTACCATCCATCTGTCTGGAGAAGACAGCTTGTGTGCTTTGGACAGGCTGAGTGCTCCTTAGGAACTTTTCATAGTTGGTCAGCCATTCCAAAGGCATGAGCTGTAACAGCTCTTCCTTCTCGATCTGTCGTGGGATCTGCACAATTGTTGGCACCTTGTCAGCAGAAGTCTGATCTGCCAAAATAAGGGCATCTTTAGATTCTGTGGCAGATGGAAGATCAACAGAATGATCTTGTAGACGGTACACCACAGCTGGTGATGTAGGTAGCCATCATCGAGGACTCGATCTGTGCTGCGCCTTGGATCTGAACTTGGATCTTAAAGGCAGTTGGCAGATTTGGATCCTGCAAAGACAGATTGTAATTTGGGTAGAAGGTTAGCAACACACTCCCAGCATGGAGAGTGGTGAGAACAGTGCCAATTACTGCGTGTTGATACTCCTTGAATCTGGAATCCAACAAAGCAAGTCTGGCAGTCACTGGTAATCATTTTCTTCCATGGAGAGTTAAGATAACCCTCACAGCACCCATATGGAAATGAGTGTACCCTTCTGATTTCCAACTGGAGACGAAATCTTTCGGAATCTCCAGATCTACATACTGCTCATCTTGTGTGGCTCGGAGAGCGCACTGATCCAGCTTGGAAGACTGGACATATTCTTTAGCAGTCGGACGATGTGTAGAGATAAGAGTACGAATACTCCTAGTAACAGTACTGGGTCTTTTGTACAGGTTATAAGGGTTTAGAAGAAGTGAAGGGGTCTTAGATACTTGAACACCTTCTGGAACATGAGAATATTCCACAAGATTTTCAATTTTAGAGGCTATTCTTTTAGAACAAGAACGGGGTAAGGAAAGAGTAGAAGATATTCTTACTAACTCACTAGCTGAAGTAGAAGACGAAGAAGAAGACTCTACAGTAGACATAGTTAAAGTGTTTGACTGACTCTCAATGTGTTTAGACAGTATATGTTGAGACGGTTCCCTCCTACTCACACAGAGAAGAGAACTCCACCACAACCACTACTACTTAATCCACTATTTTACCACCTCCGTGAACAGTAAATGCTCTGGCGCTGATACCAAAACCTCGGGTTGCTCTCTGCTACGTCCCTACCACCACACTAAGGGCATAAACGGCACTCCTGGCCTCGGCGCCCACACTTCGGGTGAACAGGACTCACAGAGGAGACCGCCTAAAGCAAGGATCGAGGGTGTTGTTTCCAACTATTTTCTGATTCACAAGATCCACTGTCGTGGCGAGTTAAAGCATACTCATAGAGATAATAGAGGTGAACTGCAAACTCATGGATAAGTAATAGTAGCTGAGGGAGGAAGACTCCCTCGTGCTTTGAGAGAGAACCTAATGTTATTTAGCTAAACATGAGAGAGTAAGCACAATAGGAATTTTATTCCAATTGAGTTCTGAATACAAACTGAAAACCTCACTCCTTATATAGATGGAGGAGAGGAAACACAAAGCTCTTTGGTGGGACAGGACCCCGCACCAAAGGGATAAGATTAAATAAATACCATTCCTTTTCTAACAAAAGCTAAAGCAAAGGAATCAACTTTTACAAAAGCAAAAGCAAAAGAAAAGATGCTAAAGCAAAGATGCTAAAGCATGATAATGACTTAAAGCAAAAGCAAACAAATCATGCTGTCTAAAGCATGAATTATTGAAAGCAACGACAAAACATGATCATGGGAAATAATCATGCGGTTGGATATCTTCTAGAGGGTCATCCTCATATTGGCATTCTTCCCATAGTGCTCTAGCTTTGTGGACAGGGATTTCACCATTGATGATTATGGTGGAAAGACTCTGAGGAAAGTTGATCTTGTTGTATCCTTGAATAATACCCTAGAAGATTCTTCGATAGTGGTGAATCGTCGCCATGCTTTATCATTTGTATTGCATTCTAAGCTTCGGCGAACATTGTCTGCAGAAAAAGCTCTAATTCTGTGAGTGTGTCTTGAAGACAGAGCTTCTGGAAAAAGATCATCAACACCAAAATATTTCCTGGGTTTTGGTCTTGATGGCCAAGTAGCAAGCTTCCATGAGGAAAGACAGGATGAAGGAATAATCCTGATCAGATGCATCGGAGGGGAAACATTCAGATAGTACTGCGTCCATTCTGGAGAGATTGAATCTATCCAAACATTGACACTTCCATGTCGCTTGTACCATCTTCTTATTTCTTCGCAGACATTAGGAGGTAAAAACTTGAGACTTTCTTCCTCAATACCTGAACAGTCTGGCTGGATAGGATTTTGTCCTAGAACAAAACCGTTGAGAAAGCCTTGTTCAAATAAGTTTCCCAAATTCCATTCATAGTTTTGAAAGAAGCTTTGACTCTTGATAAAAATCGTGGAATGGAATGTCTCATAGCCACAGTGGACAATAGCATCCGTGTACTGAGTCATACCGTCAGATTTTCCATCCCAGATGCTTCTGAGAATAGAACACCATTTTCGAAAACATGATGACGGAGTACCAAGGATTTCTTCAGCAATCCCGTTAGGAATTGTTGAATCAGGATGATAAAACAAACTCTCATAGAATTGGGCTTTGAGACCATTGGTGAAGGATTGATCAACCATGGCTCTTCTAAGAATTGGCCATTTTGAGAATTTCTCTTGAATCCTGGACTTTTTGTTGCTGAGTTCTTCAGGGTTATTCATGGTCTCCTGAAACAATTCTTGGATTTCTTCGTTAAGGATGTACTTCTTTTTATAAGGGTAATGACCCTTAAAATCTTTATCAGGAAGAAAGCTTTCCACTATCCAAGCTTGAGTAGTAGGATCAACGTCTTTCATGGTGACAAGACGTAAAGAGGCACAGTCATTTATCCGTGAGATCTTTTGACTGGAGATCCTTGAGATCTTGATGCTTTTTATGAAGTCTTTAAACACCTTTACATGTGTTGCTTTGATAGGGATCCATTGTGGGGATCGATCTTGTAAGGTTCTGGACTTCATTGGGAAAAGATCTTTGATGAGCCATAACAGTGGTAATTTGACTCAGCATCTTTTGAGAAAAGAAGCAAGTCGTAGATCATTGTGTAATGCATTGTTGGCTGGAAGATCGTTGTCATGCCTTCTGAAATAGTGATGGCGCTACCTTGAGTCCAAAAGGCATAACTTTCCACTGGTAGTGGGAGATCCGAAGACTCGAAGGACCGGTTCCGAAAAGACCGGGTCCGTTATTATTATCAATAGGGTGGGCGCGGTTCGGTTTGATTCAATTTTTGCTAAAATCAAATCAAATCTTATTTTACGGTTCAGATTTTTACCTCTCAAATCAAATCATTAAATAAAGTTTTGGTTCGGATTGAAAATTTTTTAAACCAGCGGTTTACGGATTGGTTCGATTCGATTTACAGATTATTATATTAAAATAAATTTTCATCAACTTAAGTGGAAAAAAAATAGTCTATCCAACAAATAGTATGAAACGCTAGGGTGTAAGCTGTGACTCCCAAAAACACATGCTCTTCATAAGGATTGAAAAATGAGGCAAAATTAATTCTTGTATTTTAAAATTTACCTTGAATATGATACTACCATCATTCTAATTAAGAGACAAATCCAACATCTTACTTTCAAGATAATGATGCTAAAATAAAACAAAAATTTAAGAATAAAAGTATTAAAAATAAATTGAAGAATAAAAATATTAACAATAAATATAGTAAAAAAAATTTAAGAATAAAACTATTAACATACTAATAAAAGAAAAATACAATTTTTTTTATATAAAATATATAATTTTTTTTAATTATAACGGTTCGCTTCAGTTTAACAGGGCGGTTCGGATTAGCTCATGAACTGAACCGTAAACTGTTTGGGTGGGCCAATCCGAACCGCACCGAACTGTTAGAAAAAACCATAAATTCGGTCCGATTTGGTTCGATTTGAGGTTTCGTTCGATTCGGTCGGTTTTTAATTGCCCACCCCTAATTATTACGAACCCGAGTCTTTCATTTGAAAACCGTGCGGATCCGGATACAGTTAATTTTAAAGAAAAAATAAATATAATTTAGGATATTTTATGAAGTTAATTGATAATTTTTTACATGGATTCGATTGATTTTAATTATATTTTTATGAATTTCAGTTTTTGCATATTTAAGTGACTTTCAATTTGTGATAATTTAGGATTTTTCATGATATTAATTGATAATTTTATTTTTTAAATTTTTATACGGGTCCCGGATCCGAATCTGGGCCCGGACACGCACTAGATATACCCGGGTCCGGATCCAGATAATTTTTCCCTGGTCCGGATTTTGCCATCCCTAATCACAATGAATCGGTTGATTTAGAGCAACCTGTTAGTCTCTAAGACATGCCACAAGATCCTAAACATGATTATTTGTGTGAAATTATCAAGAAAAGTGGCGGAATCACTTACATTGAGTTATGGAGAAATTTTGAAAATTTCCTATTGGATGAATCTCCAAGCTTGTTGTTATGATGTTTTCTCATTGGGTGAGTTTCCCTATCACCTCATTTGACTCCTCCAAGTGCTAGATTTGTTGAAATTTTGAAGTAAAATTTCACTCCAAATGAGAGAAGGATTTGGCAATGAGAGAAGAAAGAGAGTGAATAGTGTGTGGTTTCCAAAACTTGGTAGTTGTGTGTTAAAGATAATTAATTAATAAAACCAACTACTTCCATCAATATTAGACATTTGATGTAAGTCATATGGTCCCACCACATTTTAAATTCAAATTTTGAATTGGCTTATACAACACACAACTTGACTTGGGCCTATCAAAATCAAAGATATTTTGTGTTCTCAAAACACAAAATACACACGCAAAGTCACGGGCAATTTTATCAGGTTCGTTTAATTCCAATTAAACGATTTGTCATCGTGCCATAATTAAATCCAATTTAATTAAATAATTTGCCTCGCAAAATTAAATACTAGCTTTCGAATTAATTCTAAATTAATTCGTTCGTCCGAATAAAAATCCAATTTTAATTTCGTATTGAAATCCGATTTCAATTAATATATCCGATATATTATTTTAGCCACAAATAAATAAATTAAAAAAAAATCCAATTTAACTATTAAATTTATTTTATCGATTAATTCTAAATTAATCATGTTCTCTCTTCTATAAAAAATTAATCCCAGATTAATTCTTGCCATAATTAATCCCATATTAATTTTGTCTCTCATAATTAATCCCATATTAATTCTATATGAGTCAAATGTCATTGGTGAATTTTTGGGAAGCGACCCAAGAGATTCCTGGATATGTTGGCAGTAAATACGGTTATCGGGACTATCCGAACACATGCATACCCCGTACCATGTTCTCACCGATTTACAAGACGTGGTTGGCTTCTATTAAAGCACTGTGCCTACCCAATTCTCCAGAAATATTCGCCGAGGAATATCATCTATATCAGGCGTAGTAATACTAATATTAAGTAATACGTAATACGATGCAATATCGGATGTCACATGCTAGGCCTATGGCTGGCTCTGTGTCTGCCCCGTACGAAGCATATACCAGATCTCGAGTAGCTAATCTCTGTAATCGGGAAGTCATGACCTAGTCATACTATCCCGATAGCTTCAGCTTTTAAGAGTACTAGTTCCGTATCCTATGTGATCATCATCTCCATATGATGAGAGTATCTCTGAAGTGATACTCCTATCTTGACATCACATCCAATACACTACGATTCTCAATAAACCCAATACAGGCGTATACAGAACCTATTAAAGCTCCAGACGACCAATACTAAAGTAATCTGATTGTCGCAAGTAATAGCGACGTAAGTCTCAGGTTAAAGATCATATACATCTACCCTGATTCGGATTCCCATAGACACATAGTCATACTACCGATGGGATTCCGAGTGGGTATATCTAGAGTGAACTGTTCCCGGTCCAACGGCTAACAGAACCTCTTATTACACTTGTATAAGTATCCAATACTTAAATATATGAGAACTATGCTGTTAAGCTTTCATAACGCACACAAGTGTAATACTAGTCTATTTTTCATTATCAATGTCCAGTCTCAATAATACTTCGACTCGTGATTTTTAATGATTAAATCGTTCGTTGATTAATACTGTCTCATATCTTATTAATCCGATTTAACCATATGGACTTTTATCATTAATATATATCCAAGTAATCTAATTACAATAATGATAAAATATCAATTTCCTTTTGTCACATAGATAATTTATACAAAAACACAATATTCTTTACAAATAGAGATACTATGGGTCATAATTGTCCAACACAACCATCATTTCCTGTTTCTGTTACAAGTGCAGTACCGACAACCTGCTACAAGTACAACACCAGCAAACCGCTACAGATGCAGCACTAACAAACTGTAGACTATTAATATTGTTAACATCCCCCCTCAAGCTCAAGGTTGGGGAAGAACATTGAACTTGGACCTAAGATAGACAAATGGATCAAGAGAGAGGTTTAGTGAGAATGTTAGCAACTTGATTAGAGCTAGATACATGACAAACTTGTAACTCATTTTGAGGTATATGTTCCTTGATAAAGGGACTTGTGGCAAGGTGATGTGCAGCTCTTTAAGAAGATAAAGCTTCAGCACTCTTGTTGTCACAATGAAGTAAGGGGACTTGTGGCAAGGTGATGTTCAACTCTTTAAGAAGATAAAAAAATCCAAAGAACTTCATAAATAACCATAGTAAGGGTCATGTATTCAGATTCAATTGTTGATCTCGACACAATATACTTTTTTTTTAGATGATAGATATAAAATCCCCAACAAACCTCATATCATTAGGGTTAGAACCCCAATCAGCATATGAAAGTTTATGTGGTAAAACTATATACCAAAATTAGCAGTGGATTGGATGTATCTTTAGACTCATTTACAAGCCTGCCAGTGAAGATTGGTGGATGCATATAGGAACTGGCTAAGTTTGTTGACATAGAATTCTATTTCAGGTCGTGTAAGTACTAGATACTGAAGTGATCCAACTATACTTATGTAGATAAAAGGATTAGAGAATGAGGCACATACATTTATCTTTAGTGAGTTTCTCAGTGGTACTCATAGGAGTTGGACACCTTTTGCAATCAATCATCTAAGCTTTGTGCAATATATCTCCAATGTATTTAGTTTGAGATAAATGCAAACCACCAGCAGAAAAGGTCACTTCTAATCCAAGGAAATTATTGAAGTCCCCCAAGTCCTTTAGTGCATAGGTCTTACCTAGCTGTTAAAAATTGATTATGAATTAAAAAAAATATTTATCAAATTCAAAATTTTGAAACTGTTTGTTTAATTTTAGTAAACGTTTCAAACGTTTTATTTGTATAGTTACTACTTAACGTTCACAAAAATATTGATTATTAAAAACTGTCAATTTTAAATTTTCAACATTTACAAAAATATTAAATTTTAAAACTGTCAATTTTCCTACATACGGTCATATAAGTTATATATATGTGTTGCCTTTATTTTTTGAAAGTACAGAGGAGCAAACAAAAAGAAAAGGACAAGAGACTTGAGCAATATCTTGAAAAAAGGCAATTATATTTTTGAAAAGACTGAAGGAAAAAAGCCAATCTAGTTTAAAAAAAAAAACAGAAGAGGAAAAGAAACCTGATTTTTTTCTTTCACATGTCGAGAGCAAAGATGGTTTGAAAGCCGAACCAAAAAAATCATTCACAAATTGCTTGCGTCTTCATTTGTTCTTAGTGTTTTCTTATTGATTCCTTTTATTACTCAATTGAAGGTTTCACATCCCAAACCAACAATGAGAAGATATTCAATTCTACGCATATTATATTCTAAGGTAATTGATGATTTATCTTCTATATGTTAACAGCACACAAAGTTATCATTATGACCTATCTAACGTCGATAATATGCACTCAGACAATACTGCAGCCAACTCATAAAACAACTTAACTAGTCACAACTGAGTTCCCCAATCACACATAGAAGAAACATGACTGGATTTATATGCAAGTTGGTAAAACATAGTTTATGAATTCATAAATCGAAAGATAATAAAGAATAATAAATATCAATTGTATTAAACATTAAAAAGTACTTTGGAATCAACAACATGAACATAAAAACTTAAATATAAGAGTTCATCCTTAGCTTTGCCTAGGAGATTAGTTCTTCATGTAGAAGATAGATATAACCCGAAGAGATTACAACATCATCTTATCTGGCGCGAAGTTTCTTCGTTCTTCAATCTCGAATTTGTGTTTGTGGCTCTTTCTTGTGTGTTTCTTCTCTCAGTTTCTCCTTCTTTCTCTCCCCTTAGGGTTTTGGACGAGCATGGGTTTATATAGATAAGTCTTGAAGGCCTTATTTGGGTAAAAATGAACTAAACAGAAAACCCTGAAATATGCTTCTGTGTCGCGACGCGTGGCCTTTGCGAGTCATGACGCATGGCCTATTTTTTGGTTTCTCCGATTCTGTGATTCAGCTCTTCCCGTGTGCTTCCGATGCTTCCGCAAAGTCCCAAAACACGTGTAATTGCTCAAATATTCATGTTCCATTGCTCCATAATAATAAGACACAAAATAAACTATAATTAAGATTAAATATATGATAATCATGCCGAATTAGTGATGTTCAAAGTACATTTTCATGCACTTATTGTTGGGGTTTCTCACAGTAATTCGAGTATACGCAACAGAGTGCGGAAAATCAAAATTTTCCGATTTCAATTATTTTTCTCGGGCAATTAAAATAAACTAATTTATTTCAATTATTCAATAATTAATAACTGAAATTTTACCAAAAAAAAAAAATCAGATTTTCCTAACATTACCGTTTTGCCCCAAAACTTTGAATTTTAATTATTTTAGTCCAAAATTGTCCAAAACAATTCTAATTGATTCTAAATCAATTCCAAAATGATTTATTTATATCTAATACATTGAAATTCAGATTTACAATTTCAGAAACCGATTTTTCCTTAGTTTTCGAATGGTCCCTCAATTTTCAAGAATTTACATTTTGGTCATTTATGTTCAAAACATGCCAAAATCAATTCCAAAAATTTCCAAATTTTATATACATCTAATATACATTAAAACACATCACATATATGAAAAGTCTCAATTTCGGTGAAGGTTGGAAACCCTAATTTTATAATTTCACAAATTAACACCAAATTAAATCAATTCAAAGCTTTAATTCAATTCTTACAACTTCAATTGAGTCTCACCAACATGAAATTCCTCAAGAACATTTCTAGGTCTAACATGAGTGGCTACTAAACTCTAAAATGGCAACAATCCATCAATATGGCTAAAGAAAGCTTAATAAACTATTTACAAGCATTCTAAAATCATATACATGCTTTCATCTTCATTCAAGTTCTCAAATCATTAATTAATAACCATGAAAGAGTAGAGAACTAACTAAGCTAATCATATTTAAGCCTAGTATGGTAGAAACATTTTTCATGAAGGAAAAAGTTGAGAAAACTTACTAAAATTCCTTGAATTCAAGACTTTTTTCCTTTCTTTTTCCTCATTTCCTCTTTTTCTTTCTTTGGTATTTGATTTTAGGATTCAAGAATATGAAAGAAAAACAAAAATTTGGGTTTTATATTTTCCCATCATTACCGAAAAATGCTAGGGAAATAATAGCCACATTTCAATTTTTTTGTTTAAATTAATTGGAAATTAATTTGATTTATTTGTGGTATCTAATACCCAAAAAAGTCAATGCTTATCACAAATAAGCTAATGAAATAATGCCAAATCAACCAATTAAAATTGGCCATGATTTCCAATTAAAAATGGCCTAATGTCTTATCTTAATAAGTAAATAGTTATTAAATAATTAATTAATTTAATTATTCAAAAATTGAATAAATAAATAAATAAAGATAAATATATCAAAATATATGTATTATATTTACGTTAATAATCAAAATACATATATTAATTATAAATGTCAAATATCATAATTCGATATTTAATAAATGGCCAAAAGCATGTATCATCGTTTAACTGTTAAATGACTTATAAATAATCATTATTATTTATAAAAGTTGCCCTAGTGCCGAACGAGTATATCTCATTAATGAGACTCTCTAGGTTCAGGTATATCCGTCACGAAATCCAATTTCGTGTCCATAATTTACCCACCAGTAAATTATGACGAACACAGATAAAATCACTGAACCATACAGGTCAAGATCACGATATACGTATAATCCTTCCATCACATATATCTGGATTATCCCATAGATATCTATAAATGTCAAATCTCTTTAGGTATAATCCCGTCGACGATTCTATTAACAATCTCTTAAATAACACTTAGAACTAATTTCTACAGTGTGCCATGGGCCCGTGGGTCTTAACAGATTGCTAATTTGGATACTTATGTTTTGTATACAGAAGTGACAGATCCTATCTTGATATGCACAAGATATCATAAGGATCAGTCCACACCCAACGAACATGCAGAGGTCTGATCTAAATAGATCGGTGACGTGACTGCCATTAAAGTATGGAGGATACATCATATTTCCTCAGTGGTACCTCAAGTCGGAGGATCACTATGCTCACTTAACCCGAGAAGATTCTTATTGACGTTGATGTACCATCTATTAAGAATATTTGGCGAGTCTTTCAGTGTTTATCCGATATAAACACCTACATGTCTATACGAGTCTCCCGAGACTCACGGTTCATTGAGAAACCATTAGAATCCAACATTCCAATATACGACACGTACCAGTCTCAACATGTTTACTTACTGACCAAGTAATTGTAAACCTTGACCATGAACAATTAAAGAATGATATTGTTATGATACCGCTCAATGTCAGTTGCGACGCTTTTATAACTGTATCATAACTAATCACTTTATAATCATTTACGTCTTTACCATATAATAAAAGAATTTATATTAAAGAAACTGTCTATTTTATTCATTAATAAAATATTTACAAAAGTATTTACAGGGAAATACAAAAAAAATTGGCGCTCAGAGCACCAACCCTAACACTTATCACAACCAGCTTATTGCTAGTCCCTAGAAATTCAAGGGTAAAAATAAGAACTAAACTGAATAAATAAAAATTATCTTAGTCACTTTCGTTGAGATCACGATTGCATTTAGCATATGCAACAAGCCTTTAAACCCATATGTGTCTCTAGTGGACGAGTTATAGTCTCGTGAGGGCTTACAACGACGACACCCACAAATGTCATTCAAAACACATACAAACTTGCAAAAATAAAATGAAATAGTCCCAATAGTTACACATTTTATTGTCCTCAAAGAAAGCCTAACAATGAAATCAAAGAATATTCAAATTACTCAACGTAACTGAAATCCAAGTCCTTGAATAAATCATCTAAGCCAGACTCACAGTGTGTGTGTGTAAAGGTTCGTTCACAATTTGATTCCTAGGTAAGCCAACTCAATGATTTCATTTAAAAATTAGGATCCAATGGGTCAAACAACCTAGATATCTCAATTATGCTATGTAATTGCCTTTCTGTGCTCAGTATGGTATGGTATTTTTTCTTGTCTCTTTTTTATTTTTCTTCTTTCAATTGTTTTTTTCCAACACACCTTCCCTTTAAGGTAGCATTTCTCCTCATGGTGGTTCTAACACTTGCCCATGGGTAGCTTCATGCTCATCAGTTATAGGCGGTTTAATTTATTTCTTTAGAGACTTTATCTTTTTATTTTTTACCATACCATACATCATAACACTAGCAAATCAGAATAGATATCTAAACAAACGGTCATTCATCGATATGCAATTTATTCAACTAGTCACCTTGCCAACTACATAGGCTTTCACTGCTAAAAACTAATAATTAAGTGCTTACAAGTCTAACCTAGATCAACTACTCAAGGTATCAGATAAAATACATTAAAAAACTTATAGTTTCTAAGATTGCACCCTAAAGCAAATAATATCATCATTGGACTTATGTTTTACTATCAATGACTAAAAACAAACAAAATAATTTTTTTTTTATAAAAGATATTATCACAGGTATTATCATGCGCATGCATACACCCCCACACTTAAAACTTGCATTGTCCTCAATATAAGATAAATATAAAGAAAAATGATTAAGGAACAACACTACCAGACACGAAGTTAATCGGGTTCATGCTGGTAAGATTTGGGTTGTGTGACTGTGTAAGTTGCACTGAACACCTGTATAAATACTTATGCAAATAATAAACATGCAGTTAGCACAAAATAAAATAAAACTACAGTAAATAAATAAATAAATATGTATAAATTGCCTCCCTACTAGCGCTAAGTTTAACGTCTACAGCCAGACGTAACCATGTAATGTTGTCGTGGCGGCTTCCATGTAGTGAACTGATGAAGGCATGAGAAAGAAGCTTTGCGTCATTGTTGCAGTTTATCTATTGATTCCCCAGGGTCTGATGGTTGAGATTGTAGGCTGCACATATGTAAAAGTTGGTTCAATCTCATTTTTAGCTTCTCAGCGATCATCTTCAAATGAACACTAGCTTTCATTTTCCTCATTTTATAGTTCTTTGGGTCAATTTCAATTCGGGAGTGTGTGATTCATGTTGTGAAGAAGCTGTTTATGGTAAGAATGTGTCTAGTATGTATGTATATTGGCACTCATAAACACCTTGTGGTTGTTCTTCAACATGAAAAATATTTATTTCTAGTGTCATATTCCCAAATGATAGCTTCATGAGACCACTCATGCAATTAATAAGGGCATTAGCTGTAGCAAAAAAGATTCTACCTAAGATTAATAGAATTTTCTACTCAGTGTTAACCGCTGACTGAGTATATAAGATCATAAAATCAACGAGGTAATATAATTTATCGATTTGAACTAAAACATCTTCAACTACTCCTCGCGGTGCTCTGATAGATCGGTAAGCTAACTGTAAAATAATAGATGTAGGTTTAATCTCACCAAGCCCTAACTGCATATAAATTATCGATTTGAACTAAAACATCTTCAACTACTCCTCGCGGTGCTCTGATAGATCGGTAAGCTAACTGTAAAATAATAGATGTAGGTTTAATCTCACCAAGCCCTAACTGCATATAAATAGAATATGACATAAGATTAACACTAGCACTTAAATCTAATAAAGCTTGACCGAACTCATGTGTGACAATGTGACATGTAATGGTAGGACACCCTGTATCTTTATATTTTGGTGGAGTCCTCTGTTCAATTACTGTACTAATGTGCTCTGTCAAGAATGCTGTCTTTTTCAAATGGTGTTTTCTCTTTATGGTACATAGATCCTTTAAAACCTTCGCATAAGTTGGAACTTATTTTAACACATATAATAGCAGAAGGTTAATCATTACTTGTTTAAGATGTTCCAGGATCTCACCATTTGGGTCTGTATCTCTCGTTATGGGCCTAAGTGCTTGAGGAAAATGTACTCTAACTAGGAAATGTGTCTCTTGATCTGTCTGAGGGGTATTTTCATTGCCATCCTTACTGGTTCCCGCAGTCTTGGAAGTGTCTTGCAAGCCTACCTTCTTACCACTCCTAGTGATTATGACATTAACACATGTTACATTGGATAGCTCATAATCAGCCCGTGCCATGTGTTGCCATTGTGGACTTGGTTGAGCTTTAGATGGGAATTTTCCTCGTTCTTACACACTCAGAGCATTTTTCAACTTAGATACTTGACTCTTAATCTCCTTATTGTCTTCAAATACCTGAGCTATCAATGACTCAAACCTTTGATTAGTTTTTCTCTGGGCCTTTATAAATGCTTGCACAGTATCCTCTAAGGAATTCCTAGGAACGAAAGGTGTATGATACTGGGGGCACTATAACCTTTAGTTTGTGATGTCTGGGTAGGTTGATAAAACTCAAGTTTCCAACTAAGATTGGGATGGTTCCGCCAACTGAGATTATAAGTATCTAAATAAGGTGTGTATGGCTTCTTGTACATCCCTAAAATGTTGTAATGTTTCTCATATATGTCCCTCATCCCACCATATATCATGCACTCTTGGGCTAGATAGTCAGTTCCCTTACACATAAATCACACCCCTTGAGGCTCTAAATGGCCTACTGCATGCATAGTCTGGCTATCCTTAGCTTTCAAGGCTCCTAACCGTCTAGTTAATAACTCAACTTGTTCCTGAAGAATATTTTCTTCCCTAAAGTGGTGTATGCCTCTGCTAGAAGGAATGAGGTGTGTCCTATCAGTGCTATCAATGGTATTAGGTCAAATCCAAGTGTGAGATTTCTCAGCTAAGTCATTTAAGTACTCTAATGCCTCATCAGGGTCATTTCAGATGAACTCACTATTGCACATTGTCTCAACAGATTGGTGCTTTCTAGGGGTTAAACCATCATAAAAATAGCTCATTAAGTGACAACTCTCATATCCATGGTGAGGATAACTCATTAACATCTCCTTATACCTCTCCCATGTTTGATAAAAGGTTTCACTGTCTTTTTGGGAGAAGGTAGATATTTTTCTTTTCACGGCATTCGTCTTATGGTGTGGGAAGTATTTATTAAAGAATAAATGTGTCATCTCGCCCCATGATTCTATTGATCAAGGTCTTAGAGAATACAACCAGCTTTTAGCTACACCCTTAAGGGAAAAGATGAAGAACTTAAGTCTAATTGTGTCAGTGGTTCCAAACCGGTCATGGAAAGTTGCTACAACCTCTTCAAACTCTTTAATGTGCACATAAGGGTTCTTATTCTCCAAACCATGAAAGGTTAGGAGATACTATATCATTCCAGGCTTAAAATTTATACGTGGTGCATTAGGAGGAAACATGATGCACGATGGTGTAGCTGTGCGAGTTGGGTGAAGGTCCTCCTCAAGAGTCCTCATAGGTGGTCTCTCATATTCACTCATAGTATATTCACTATACGTGGAGGGTGTGTCAAATAGATTGTCAAATAAACTCCCTGCGTCTGAGTTTTCCTCTTCAATCCTAACAAATATACCAAACCTATCCCTACGTCTAGGCATGCAATTAAACACAGGTAAAACGAGAAACAAGAATAAAAGAATGAAATAAAAATAAATAAATAAATGAAATAAATAAATAATTAAAAAAATTTAACTAATAATCAAAACTAAACTAAAATTGAAATTGAAATAAAATAAAATAAATAAGTAAATAAATAAATAAATAAAATGGAACGAAGTTACCGCTTTTATTGTTGATCAAGCAAACATGCTCCTTTTGCTTGTAAACCATCTCCCCGACAACAACGCCAAATTTTGATTACGCCCAAAAAGTATCTGTGATTATCGCAGTATAATTGGAGTGTCGATTGCTCAGAGAGATGATTACACAGAACTAATTCACTTAAGAAAATGTTTACCAATAAATTATTTAAAGATATAGATTGAATTGGTAATTAAAGTAAAGATTAATAAAAACAATTAAAAGATATCATTAGAGAGAGGCAAAAAAATATCGGGAATCCCTATTGTATCAATTTCTATATTCAGTTATTGATTCCTTTTATTACTCAATTGAAGGTTTCATATCCCAAACCAACAATCAAAGATATTCAATTCTACTCATATTAAATTCTAAGGTAATTGATGATTTATCTTCTCTATGTTAACAACACATAAATTTATCATTACGATCTATCTAACATTGATAATATACCCTCAGGTAATACTGCAGCAGAATAACAACTCATAAAACAACTTAACCAGTCACAACTGGGTTCCCTAATCACAC
The DNA here is from genome assembly GCA_019454045.1 of Zanthoxylum bungeanum. NCBI lineage: Eukaryota > Viridiplantae > Streptophyta > Magnoliopsida > Sapindales > Rutaceae > Zanthoxylum > Zanthoxylum bungeanum. The sequence continues at coordinate 32,930 of SKCR01033764.1, forward strand.
ATAGAAGAAGCATGACTGAATCTATTTGTAAGTTGGTAAAACACATTTTCTGGATTCATAAATCGAAAGATAATAAAGAATAATAAACATCAATTGTATTAAACATTAAAAAGTACCTAGAAATCAACAACATGAACATAAAAACTTAAATAGAAGAGTTCATCCTTAGCTTTGCCTAGGAAATTAGTTCTCCCTATAGAAGAGAGGTATAACCTGAAGAGATTGCAGCAACATCTGTCTGGCGTAAAGTTTCTTCGTTCTTTAATCTCAAATATGTGTTTGTGACTCTTTTTGTATGTTTCTTCTCTATTTCTCTCCTATTTTGTCTTCCCCTTAGGGTTTTGGACGAGCTTGGGTATATATAGAAAAGTTCTTGAGGTCTTATTTGCGTAAAAATGAACTAAACAGAAAACCCTGAAATATACTTCTGTGTCACGACAGTGGCCTTTGCACTTCGCGACATGTGGTCGATTTTCTAGTTTCTCTGATTCCGCCATTCAAGTTTTCTCGTCTGCTTTCGATGCGTCTGCAAGGTCCCGAAACATGTGTAATTGCTCCAATCTTCATGTTCCATTGCTCCCTAATAATAAGATATAAAATAAACTATAATTAACATTAAATACATGATAATTAAACTGAATTAGTGACGTTCAAAGTACATTTTCATGCACTTATCAGCGACCTAGTCCATAACTCACCCAAGTCCGATTTAATTTTCTTGATGAACAATAATATTATTCTGACTTGCAATATATTTCTACAATTTTAATACGTTTTATATCTGCTATGTCTGCTTCTGCTACTACTGTCATGAACACTATTACTTTTGATTCTGCTGCAATTGATTTGAGCGAACCGTTTCGGTTTCAAGGATTTCACTTTAAACATTGGAGATTGAAAATGATATTTTTCCTCAATGTTAAAAAATTAGCAAACTATTATATGTCTGAAAAATCGAATTGTCTGATGATCCTACCGTAGTTCAAATTAGGGAGTATGCAAATTGGGAAGAGAATGATTTTATATGCAAAAATTATATACTTAATGGCCCATTTGATGAGTTATAAGATATATATAGTTCTAGAAAAACTGCTAAGGATGTTTCAGATGCTCTTCAGAACAAATATAATACTGAAGAGGCTGGGTCTAAAAAATATGCTGTTAGCCGTTACCTTAGGTACCAAATGGTAGATGATAAATCCGTAGAAACCCAATCCCATGAACTACAAAAAATAGCCTATGAGATTATATCTAAGGGTATGTCTCTAGATGAATAATTCCAAGTAACTGCCATAACTGATAAACTACCCCCATCATGGAAAGACTTTAAATGTATACTTAGACATAAAACTATGAAATGTTCCCTAGAAATCCTGATTACCTACCTTTATATAGAAGATGAAGCCTGAAAATATGATCAAAAAGAAGAGATCCTAGTTGTGTCAAACAATAAGAAACCTGCCTCAGTGGTCTTGTAACCCAATGGTAAGAATATGAAGAAAAAGTTTACCCCTAAGAACAACAAAAAATCATAATCACCAAAACCCCAACAGTAAAACCCAAAATAACCAGAGCAAGCAACAACCTCCCTCAAGAAATGAAAATGGCCAGTTCAAATGCTACAATTGTGGCAAACTAGGGCATCTTGCTCGGAACTGCTAGAATAAACGTTCTACTCCACAAGCGATCCTTACCGAATACCAACTTATTGCTATGATATTTAAGATCAATATGGTTGGTGGATTCAAGGATTGATGGGTTGACACTGGCGCTTCTCGTCATGTCTGCTATGATCGTGCTGTGTTCAAGTCCCATGCGAATGCTGCGGAGAAGAAAGTACTGTTGGGTGACTCCTACACCACTATGGTTGCTGAGACCGTGACGTGGAACTGAAGTTCACATTTGAGAAGACCATTATTCTCAAGGATGTGCTGCACACTCTTGAGAAAAGAAAGAACTTGGTTTCAGGCTATCTCATGAATAAGTCTAGATTTACACAAACTATTGGGGCTGATTTGTATATTCACAAAAAATAATATTTTTGTGGGAAATTGTTATGCTACTGATGGAATGTTCAAACTCAATATTTCTATTAATAAAATTGATTCTTCTGCTTACATACTGTGTTCCTTTAATGTTTGGCATGCTCGACTTTGTCATGTTAATAAACGAACTATTAAGAATATGAATAACTTAGGCTTAATTCTTGAATTATCTTTGAATGATTTTGAAAAATATGAATTCTGTAGTCAAGCAAAAATCACTAAAACACCACATAAATATGTAATTAGAAAATATGAACTATTAAACTTAATACATTCTGAAATTTACGAGTTTGATGGAAAATTGACTAGATGTGGAAATAGATACTTTATCACATTTATCGATGATTGTTCAAACTATGCTTATGTTTATCTAATGAAAAATAAAAATGAAGCATTTGATATATTTAAAACATTTCACTCAGAAATTGAAAATCAATTTAACAGGAAAATTAAAAGATTTTGAAGTGATAGATACACTGAGCATGATTCTACACATTTTATTGAATACTATAAATTGCATGGTATTATTGATGAGAAAAATGCACCATATTCACCTGAAATGAACGAAAAATCTGAAAGAAAAAATAGAACTTATGTTGAAGTTGTAGTTTCTATTTAATTTAATTCTGGTGCTGCCTCATTTTGATGGGGATAAATTTTATTGACTGTCTGTTATGTTTTAAATAGAGTGCCAAAGTCAAATGATAAAGTTTCACCTTATAAAATTTTCAAAAATAGAAAACTTAGCTTGTCATACCTTAGAACTTGGGGCTGTCTTGTCTATGTTAGAATCCATGAACCTAAAAGGATTAAACTTGCGAGTAGGATATATGAATGTGTTTTCATTGGTTATGCTGTTAATAGTAAAACAAATAGATTTTATGATTTAAAAAATCATGTTGTGGTTGAATCTGTTGATGCTGATTTCTTTGAGAATAAATTTCCTTTTATTTTGAAGAATATTGGGGGCACATCCTCTATCATTAATTCAACATCAGAAGTTAATGAATCTGATAAGGAAATTGAATATATACCTAGAAGGAGTAAACGGTCTACGATAATTAAAGATTTTGGTCCTGATTTTTATGTGTACAATTTATAAGAAGATCCCACTACTCTAAAAGGAGAGATTCTTTGGTGCAATAGTGGTATAGGTGACGTGGTACCACAAACGAATTAAAAAATGACATGTAGAATTTCTTCACCTATTTCTTAGTTATTTTTTACTTTTTTAGCACGCGTGGCAGTGGATGATCGGCTTGTTGCATGGGTGACGTGGTACCACTGTTAGCATTGTCATCTTTAGATGCTGATTTGTGGCAAGAAGCAATATAAGATAAAATGAGTTCTTTAGAAACTAATAGGACTTGACATATAGTAGATTTACCTCTAGGTTGGTAAACCATAAGTTGTAAATGGATACTTAAGAAGAAATTAAAACCAGATAGTTCAGTAGATAAATAAAAGGCTAGACTTGTTGCCAAAGGGTATAGATAAAAAGAAAACATATATTTTTTTGACACATTTTCACCAGTAACTAGGATTACATCTATTCGTGTGTTTATTTCTCTTGGTACAATCCATGATCTTGTTGTGCATCAAATGGATGTTAAACTTCTTTTTTGAATGATGAATTAGAAGAAGAGATTTATATCGACTAACTTGAAGGATTTGTAATGCCTAATCAAGAAAATAAAATTTGTAAACTTGAAATTTTTTTTGTATGGCTTAAAACATGCACTAAAACAATGACATGATAAATTTGATAACCTAGTTTTAGTAAATTGATTTAAGGTGAATGAAAGTGATAAGTGCATATACTATAAATCAGAAAATGAAATATGTTATATTATGTGATTGTATGTGGATGATAAGTTTATATTTAGTTCCAATATCCATGTTGTGAACGATGTTAAATCTATACTTTATGCTAATTTTGATATGAAAAAATTAGGTGAAGCAAGTGTAATTTTAGGTATGAAAATTACTAGGTCAGAAAATGGAACTACTTTAAATCAATCACATTACATTGAGAAAATCTTGAAGAAGTATAAATACTTTGACAGGAAACCTGTTAGTACACCTTTTGATCATAGTGTAAAGTTGTTAAGAACACCGGTGATAGTGTTAGACAAACTGAGTATGCGAGCATCATTGGTAGCCTTTGTTATGATACTGATCGTACTAGACCCGACATTGCTTATATCTTAGGATTATTATACAGATTTACTATTAGACCTAGTATGGAGCATTGACATGATATTGATAGGGTTATGAGGTATCTGAAAAGGACCATGAACCTAATATTACAATATCAGAGTTTTCCATTGTCCTTGAAGGATATAGCGATGCTGATTGAAACACTATTTCAGATGATTCCAAGGCTACAAGTGGATATATTTTCAGCATAGCTAGTTGGGCTGTCTCTTGGAAATCCAAGAAACAAACCATCTTAGCTCAATCCACTGTGGAGTATGAGATGATTGCACTGACATCTGCTAATGAAGAAGCAGCTTGGTTGAGAAGCTTGCTATCAAATACCCATTTATGAGAGAGACTGATACCAGCTGTATTGATCCATTATGATAGTACTGCAGCTATTGCAAAGATTTAGAACTGTTATTATAACGGTAAGAGATGAAAAATATGAAGTAAACATAGCACAGTTAGAGAATATCTGTCTACTGGAGCTGTAAGAGTGATCATGTATGAACTGACGATAACGTGGCTGATCATTTGACGAAAGGTTTAACAAGAGAGAATATATTCAATACTTTTAAAATAATGGGACTATTACCATTAAATAATTAGATTACTTGTGATGATAACCTGATCTATAGAGTGGAGATCCCAAGAAATAAGTTCAATAGGTAATAACAAGTCATAAAATAATGAGAGTTGAATCATGCTAATAAATAACGAGTTCTATTGTAAGAGCATGATATCCTGAAGCGGTGTTAGGATGAGTTATCTAACTCTTAATATATTCTATACTCTATAAAGAATGGAGTACCTAGTTACATGTGTACCCTTGATAGACACACCTATGTGAATATATAAGTGAGGTCGCTTCTTATGAAAGTTTGGGCAAAAATGTCTAGAACTTTCACTATGTTGGGATATACGTGTACGACCGTAATGCACTGGCTTTTTGATTTCACCCTGAAAGGTATGTGTGTGTAATGTTGTCAGAGATAGAGTTCAAAACTATGAGTTACTCTAGTATAATATGAATCGTCAACACTATGTAGAGGTTCAAGTCGATAGACACATTTATTTATGCATGACCTCGATGAAAAATATTTTTTTTAATTCAAATTGGGGATTGTTAAAAATTGATTAAGAATTAAAAAATTATTTATCAAATTTAAAATTTTGAAACTGTTTGTTTAATTTTAGTAAACATTTCTAACGTTTTATTTGTATAATTACTACTCAACGTTCACAAAAATATTAAATATTAAAAACAGTCAATTTTAAATTTTCAACATTTACAAAAAATATTAAATTTTAAAACTATCAGTTTTTCTACATACGGTCATATAAGTCTTATATATATGTGGTGCCTTTATTTTTGAAAGTACAGAGGAGCAAACAAAAAGAAGAGAGCAAAAGACGTGAGCGATATCTTGAAAAAAGGTAATATTATTTTTGAAAAGACCGAAGGAAAAAAGCCAATGTAGTTTTGAAAAAAAACAAAAGAAGAAAAGAAACCATTTTTTTTCCTTCTTTCAGATATCGAGAGCAAAGATGGTTTGAAAGCCGAGCGGAAAAAAATCATTCTCAAATTGCTTGCGTCTTCATTTGTTCTTAGTGTTTTTCTTGTTTTTAAGATACCGAGTAATTTCTTTTGGGTGTGAGTATATTGATTGGTGTTCTAACCGATTGAGACATAGATTTTCTAGGCTGTTTTATTTTGGGGACGTTAGGGCCAATTACTACTAGTATAATTTTCTGGGTAGAGCCGCGGTTTAAAGAGAGCGACCTAATCCGTGACCCAATCTGGTCCGATTTAATTTTCTTGGTGAACAGTAATATTGTTCTTACTTACAATCTATTTCTACACTAGGAGCTATAAATGATTCTACTTGCTGTGAATTTGAGCTTGTGACAAGAATATCATCCACATAGATGAGAATTACGAGAATATGCCTTGAGACATGTTTGGTGAAGAGAAATGTATGTGACTTGGAAGTTATAAATCTCTATTGTTGCATATAGGTCTTAAATTGATCAAACCAAACTCTTAGAGCTTGTTTTAATCCATATAATGTTATGTTTAGCTCGCAGATGTGATTAGAAAATCGAGGATGTACAAAACCCTTTAGTTGCTTCATGAACACTTCTTCAGTGAGTTTTCTATGTAAGAAAGCATTATTGATGTCCAGCTGTCTAATGGGCCAATGATATATTACTGCTAAGCTTAAAAAAATTCTAACAGTGGAAGGTTTAACCACATGGATTAAGGTTTCAAAATAATCAATCCCATGTCTTTGGTGAAATCCTTTAGCCACCAATCTAGCCTTGTATTTGGAAATAATACTATCTGGTAAACACTTTACTTGAAAAAGCCATTTGTTACCTAAAAGTTCAGAGCTGTGTCTGGTAGTACTAGTTGCTAGGTTTGATTCTGCTGAAGGGATGTATATTCCTCTTTCATGGCTTGAAGCCAGTTAGGATATTATAGAGCTATTTTAACACTTGTAGATTCTAAGTGTTGAATAGCAGGTAAGAATGTTTTAGGCTTAAAAATTCCTTCATTGACTCTTGTCATCATAAGATGGCTATTAAATTCCTGAACATCTATTTCTGGAGATTGAGATGAAGTAGCAGTAGATTCAGCATGAATGACTGAGTTTCCTGATGAACTAGACTGAAATATCTGATTATCAATACTATCACTGGACGAAGAATGAAGAGTGATATTGAAAACATTATTTATGTTACCTGAAGGGATTTCAGTGGAAGGTTGTGCATCTGTACTGTCTGAGATGAGAGGTGGAATAGAAAAGGTTTAAAATGGAATAAAAGACCGATGATATGAAGTTTATGACTTGGATGAAGAAAATGATTGGGAAAGAAAAAGTTCAAAATAAGGAAAAGCAGGCTCATTGAACTTGACATGTCTTGCAATGTAAACTTTGAATGACTTATCTAGACATTGTATCTTTTATGCATAGGACGGTACCTAATCATGAGATATTTTTTAGTGTGAAAGTTGAACTTGTGAGCATGATATGGTCGTAATAAAGGAAAGTAAGCATAGCCAAACACCCTACGAAAATCAAATTTTGGTGGTTGTTGATGAATTTTTTGAGAATGTGAAATGTTATCCAACACAGTTGTTGGCAATCTGTTTATCAAATATGCAGAGGTGTGGAAAGATTCCCACCAAAAAAAGGAGTGATATTTTTTCCTAAACTAAGAGGGTTAACCCTGTCTCTACCACATATCTATGCTTTCTTTCTACCACACCATTCTGACTATGAGTATGAGGATAACTGTGCCTAAAATTAATTCATTCTTCATTTAGAAAAGAATCAAAGACTCTATATTCTCCCCCAAATCCGACTGAACCGCTTTCATGGGTAAATTGAATTGTTTTTCAAATAGGAGTTTGAAGTGTTTGAAGGTGTTTAGAGTTTCAGATTTTTGGGTCAAATGACATATCCAGACATATCTTGTGAAATCATCTACAAAAGACACATAATATCTATAACCATCTCTAGACCTCAAGGGTGCAGGGCCCCAAAAATGAGTATGTATCAATTCAAGTGGAGTTTAAGTTCTGATTTCACTTAGAGGAAAAATACAACTAATGCATCTTACCATACTGACAAGCATCACAGAAATGCAATTGTGAATTTGAAACAGTTGAAGGGATATAGTTTGAATTCAGAAAGGTTTTCAAGACATGCCTGCTGGAATGACCAAGTCTTTAATATAAAATATTTATAGAATCATTAGATGAACCAATCATTACAAATGTCTCTGCATTGTAATTATTTAGAGAAGTATAATAATTCTTAAGGTTTTATTATCTATTAGGAATGAAAACATAGAGCTAGGTGGATAGAGTTTATGGGAACATGAGGTTTTCTGGATTCATGGGGTTTGAATGTGATCATCAATTATGAATATGTAGTCTCCTCTTGGTCATTGACTTGTTCCAACAAAGCCAGATATGTAACCCTTAGTAAATCTGTTGTGACATTCAGCTATTGTGTGATTTTGTTTGGGACATATTTGACAGATGATCCATGAGTCAAAACCCTGCCTCCATTAAAGGTACTTCTACCACCAAAGCTATAACCACATCTATTATCTCATCTTGGTCCATTTGTTCCAGTTCCAATTACATTTTTCTTTAATAGCCACCCCTATTACTATTGCCATTACTATTTCCACAGTTTCCATTATTACTAAAAAAATTTCCATTCTGATATCCTCATCTATTAACACTATTATTTCCTCTACTTTTATTGTTTTGATTCCAACACTCTTTGTTTCCAACATCACTGTTCCAAGGCTTCTTTTGACCAGAACCAGTTTGCGCAATATTAACAGTATAAATTATGTTTAGCTTCTTTAATAGCATGCATATTATTATTCTATCTCCTGGCCTCATATGTTAGTAATAGAGAATAGGCTTTATTCACAATCATCTTATACAATTTTGTTTCTATGAACACAACAATTGGATCTTACAGTTGTCCTAGATTTTTATGAGATGTGTCATGAAGTCAAGGCTAGATATATGACTACCAGCCAAAGCAAGATCATAAGTTAAACTTTTCAGTTTTCCAAAGTAATAAGCCATTGTTAAAGAGCTTTTTCCCAGATTATTGAGTCTCATTTTAAGATGAACCTTCTCAGCCACACTTTCACAACTAAACAACTCTTCTAAACTATTCCAAAGCTCAAAGAAAGTTTTAGAGTTTACTATAAGGCTGAGAATATCAAGGATTATTGAAGACATCATCCAGCTCATTAGAATCTGATCTTTCCTATTCCAAGCTCTAAATTCTAGATTCAGTCTTACTTTAGCTTATGTGTTGTCACCTTCAGGAGGCAGAAACTGACTTAGACACCTCCTTTCACCAGTTATAAAAGACTCAAAAATTAATTTCTCTGATCAAAGAAAGGTCTTGAGACTTCCAAATTATGTAATTGGATCGATCCAATTTTACTAGTGTCATGAAAGTGAATGAAGGAGAGGAAGACAAGATGATACTGCTTATGTTCGTTGAAGCCATTACAGATCTCAGATCTTGGCTCTGATACCAAATTAAAACCTTTTGAAAGTTAATCTAGTGTTTGTTTCTTGAGAAAAGTTTCAGAGGAATTGAGAGAGAATTTGTAAACTAATTTTCTTATTGATCAGTTTTATTGATACAAAATGAAGCTCACGACATATGCATCAAAAGAACAAACAGTGAGCCAATGATACAACAACACGTGTAGATTTGTAACCAATTCTTGGAGGGAAATAACATAATCTGGTAAATGAAAAACAAACTTTCAAATGGAAATGATCTAGTGTTAGCTTTGCATATTAACCATAATGAATCAGTTGATCTAGATCAACCATCATTGCTTGATTCTGCTACAAGTGCAGCACCAGCAAACCGTTACAAGTGCAGCACCAACAAACTATTGACTCATGATATTGTTAACAAAATGTGTCTCAAAATAGACAATAATATCTTACATATAAAATATGACTATGGTTTGAGACTCTAAAATTGACGAGCATGCTATATTGTTTCATTGGCTTAATAGCAATTCTAGTAGTAATCCCTAGTAAGCGTTCTTCTTTTTGTGATTTATTTGGTTACATTATTCCTCCATTTAACTTAATATCAATTATAGTCGTAATAGTTATTACAATCCGTGATTCATAAACAAAAATGATGGCGCGTGCGCGACACGTAAATAATAGTAAAGGTAAACATGTGCATGATATATTTGAGTTAAAAAAAAGTTCAATTTGATTATATATTTTTAATATATATTTTTTTAATTGAAATTGGGAAGATGATTAATTTTTTTAATTCTTTGAAACAAACTGAAAGGGGTTGATCACATTTTACTATGGCATCCCTAAAGTTTCAGGAATAATTATCACTTCGGTGTAAATGCATTCCGGAGTAATGCTAGTCACTCTAGTATACTTTTATTCCAGACTGATGTCAGTCACATTGGTGTACTTCTATTCCGGAGTGATGTCAGTGTCTCTGGTGTACTTCATTTCTGGAATGATCATCACTTTGGTGTACTTCCATTCCGGATGTGTACTTTCTTTCTGGAGTGATCATCACTCTTGTGTACTTCCATACCAAAGTGATGTCAGTCATGTTGGAGTTGGTACTTGGAGTGCCAATTCGAATAATATACTGTATATTCTATTTTATTTATTAATAAAGTAACTACTTTTTCATTTCAACTTTATTAATGGTAATGTCATTATGCATATAGATTGAAAGATATATAGATATGATGAGAAAGATATCAACCTTAGAATATTCTTGTACTAATAATGGACATTAGGTGGTCCGACATTGGGATAATATTAGTATTATACATTATTCTTAAACTAAGTATTCTTAATTATTGGTTTTGAAATACGGTCGAATTCCTATAACCTAGAAAACTAGCACATGTCGTATATTGGAATTGTAGTTCCAATGATTTAATCCAATATGCTATGAGCAAAGGAAACTCGTATAATCATATGGGTATTCATAGGAACGAATATTGAATGGCTCAAAAGTGATTTCTAATAGTTGGAAGTATACACAAATGTCAATAGGAATCTCATCGATTCGAGTAGCATATATGATCTTTTGACCATATGATAACATTGATTTTGTGTGTAATTCTCCATACTTTGATGCCATATATATCAGATACATTTCATGGCCTGACCGTTAGACATTCGTTGGGTGTGGACTAATGCACTCGTTAATCAAGTACATATCAAGATAGGATCCGTCAGCCCTTATGTGTACCATAAGGGGTTTAGGTGTCCATATGAGTAAGTCACGATTTTTAAGACTTTGGTCAAAGCCGATCACCTAGGGTGGATCACATATATCAGAAATGATTTTTGATTAGTTTTCTTCTCATATGCTAAGAAACGAAGAGCTAAACAATTAGGTATTTTTTATAAATGTGTACGCTGGTCATGTAACACTCGTTGTCATTCTTTAGGGCTGGCGTCTGATAATCGCGAAGATAAAATTCAATTCATTAGAGACGGCTTGATTAAGGAGTCTTTAGATGTTATATCATTGACTCTTGAGACACATCATATGTACAACATGAATATCTTGACCAAATTACAATCATATTTTGTTTATGCTTCCAAAAATATCTATACATAATTCATAACTTAATTTCAATATCAAACTATGTTATTATGTATCCAATACATAATACATCACTATACGTTTCATTAATGATAACAACTCACTAATGAAAATATAACTTTAGAGAAGATCAAACTTACTTAGTAAGCGTGATTTCAAAATCCAATATTCTTTTCCTTGTTGAAATGTTGTAGAGAACTTCCAAACTAGCAAAATTAATTTCAAGATCCAATCTTTTTCTTCTTGTTGAAATGTTGTAGAAAACTTTTAAAGCTTCTCTCAGAAAAAACTTTACTTAGGCTAATATTTATTTCTTTTACTAAAGGCTTGTTTTAGCTTGTTTTGCCTTGTTCAAAAACTTGCTCAAGTTTGTATTTTATAGTTAAGCTTATGCAATTTTTAATTAATAAAAGTTCTCATCAACCTTTATGTGGTTAATCCATTTTGTCCAAATATGTATAATTAGGTGTGACTAATCAACTTTATTTACCACTTTGATTTAATCCAATTAAATCAAGATAAAAATCTATCTATTTGAGTAATCTAATTAATTAACTTTGTCTACCACACTGATTTAATTCAATTAAATCAAGAAAAATACACCTATTATTGTATATTTTGTAATTACCAAAATATCATCCAATGGTAGAGATATTTATGAAATTACAATAAAGCCCTTATGTTTTTTTTATTAATCCAATTAATCTAATGGGTCAAGTAAATAATCAATGTTATCCAATAATATTTAATTACTTTGATTGATAATTATAATATCAAATATTATTTATTATCAAATATATCAGCTACCCAAGTGCTCAATGAGTACACTTCATATTATGAGACTCTTTAGTTCCAGACATGTTCATCATATAAGTCTAACTTATATGTATGCAATTCGACCACCTCCGAATTCGCGAAAAAAATGAACGACATTTCTGAACTATACAAGTCAAGGTAATCATATATGTTTAACAATCCCTCTGTCGTAGGCTATCTGAGTTATGCTTAGGAAAAATAAATTACACCATCAAGTTTCCAAGACCCACATCTCATAGTGTCAACATGTCCACGATCCTTTACAATTAATCAGAACAACACATCTGATATATGCGATCAACCTTAGGTGATCGACTTTGGCCAAAGTCTTAAGAATCATGACTTACTCACATGGATACCTATACCAATTATGGTCCACACTCAATGAACATCTAGCGGTTAAACCATTAAAGGTCTCTGACATATACGACATCAAATTGTGTAGATCACACACAAATTCAATGCCATCATATAGTCAAAGGATCACATATGTTACTCTACTTGAGGAGATTCCTATTAATGGTGGTGTGTACTTCCAACTATCAGGAATCACCTGTGAGTCATTTAGTATTCGCTCCAATGAATACTCACATGTCTATACGAGCTTCCTTTGCTCATGGTACATTGGTTAAACCATTGGAACTATAATTTCAATATACGACACGTGCTAGTCTTCTAGGTTATAGGAATTCGACTGTATTCCAAAACCAACGACTGAGAATATTGACTTTAATAATAGTTTATAATGGTGATACTATCTTAATGTCGGACCACCTAGTATACAATATTACTACATATATATTCTAAGATCGATGCCATTTTCAGCACATTTATATACCGGACTTATATACATTATGGCATAAATTACCGTTAACAAGGTTGAAATGAAAAATATAGTTATTTTATTAGTAAATATTAAAATATATTGTACAATATATTATTCGGATTGGTGCTCCAAGTACCAACTCCAAAAAATTTTTCATTGAGAGTGAAGAAGAAAGGGTACATGATTCCTCCGAATATGATGAATTACTCGATGCATTTAATGAATTGCATGAATTATATGATTCATTAATAAATAAGCATATATTGGTCAAAAAGGAACATTTATCATAATTTTATGATCATGTGTTAATTGTAGAGAAAAATGAAATGTATGAAAAGAAATTAACATGCTTAAATAATGAAAATATAAAACTTGGAAATAGCATATCAAACATGACATCTAGTTCTGCTACATGTAATTGTGAATCTATTAAAGAAGAAAATGATTATTTGAATAAGAAAGTCATGGATTTGGATAACATTGTAACAAAGTTTACTTTATGTGAGAAAAATTTTAAAATACTACTTGGTTCTTAAAAATATATATTCAATAGAGAAGGCTTGGGATATAAGCTTTACAACAAAACAACTTATTTGAAAAATCATTTTGTTAAGGCATCAACCTCTTATACACATATTACTTTTGACGCAAATATCACATGTCATGCATACAATATGAAATGATATAAGATATATGATTGCATGTATAAGAAGGAAATTGCAAAGGTTGTTTAAGTTCCAAAATGAACCAAGACTAATCCCCAATGACCCAAGAAAGTTTGGGTACCTAAAATTTATGATTTTCCTTGAATAAGTGATGACGAAAAAGATTAAAGGAAAATGGTTCCTCGATAGTGGATACTCAAGGAATATGACGGAGGACTACTCAAAAATTTCTTCATTCACTTGCATTAAGGATGGTGGATCCATCACTTTTGGTGACAACGATAAAGATGAAATCCCTGGATATGGAAGCATTGGTACCTCTTTCCACCATTTTGATTGAAATACTTTATTAGTTTATGATCTTAAGCATAATTTGCTAAGCATTAGCCAATTATGAGATAAAAGATATGAAGTTGAATTTGATGCATCTATATGCGGGATTGTTGATAGAAAATCACATGATACGTTGTTCATTTTATAGAGATCAAAATGTTTATTTATTTGACATTGGATATGACATTCATCATGAGAAATGTTTGAGTGCATTTGTAATATCCCAAATTTTTAATAAAGGTATTATTGACTTTTCCTCTAAAAGTCTTTGGTCAAAGTTTGAATTTTAGACTTTGGAGTTTGAATGATAATTATTCATAAGTTTTATTTAAATTTTATTTGACCCAAATTGTAGGGATTTGACTGATAATTTCCTTTTAATATATAAAGTTTATTCTTCTATTTTTTCCTCCATAAAAACGTGATGCCCTTCTCTTTCTTCTTCTCTTCAAATGTATGAGAAAGAGAGTGTGATTCGGCGGATAGTTGTCATTTTCTGGCCATCAGAGTTGGGGAAATCATAGAGTAGGTCATGATGAGCAGTTTGGTGGCGACCATGTTGTTGGTGGTGGTCGTTTTCCGGCGAAGGAGAAGCTTGAGGATTCCAGTGATTTTTGGTGATTTCCTGGCGAATCGAAGCTCCATTGGGCAAGTGACTACCACAATTGGACTCAAAATGATGACGCCCATCTTCTGGTGATGGCGGTTTGGTGGTGCATCGACTTGTGGGCCCCCCCACATCGATGCATGTGGCAGCGTGTTAAGGCCACACACCATCATGAGTGACACAATTTGCTGATTTCGATGTCCTCAACGTGTTGGTTCGATCCTTTCGTGCGATAATGAATCCAACACTAATTTTAATCTATTTATCATATTTTTATTACTCGTTTTATTTACCAATTTTAGATTAGTTATTTTGATATTTAAGTTTTGAGTTTTGAATTATTGTTTTTGGATTGTGGCCTTTATTGTGAAGTGTGGTTGGGTGGTTGTTGTAGACCTCAGATGGGCATTTGTGATATTAGATTGTAAATGGAAAGCCCATGTTTTAAATGGAACCATGCTAATTTTCCGTTAGATTTATGTGAGAGTTTGATTCAGTGCGTTTTACATCTCAGGTTTCGAGATGTCATGTTTGGATGATCGTTGGGCATTCACTGATCAACGATAACAGTGTGCCTCATAAAGCGTGTCGGGTGAGCCCGAAAAGACTTTTATAGCTGTTAAACCAACGATATGGCCAGAGCATGTTGAGCCTCGTTGTGAGATCGGTTTCACGCTTCTAGCGTGGGGTTGAGATATGGATTCAATATTCATCTTAATTGTGGTTTTAAATATTATATATTATTATTATTATTATTATTATTATTATTTTATCCATATGAAAATAATATGAATTGTATTTTAATATTAGCAATGTTTTATGAAAATATGAAATGGTACATTGGGCAGCATGATGCAAGCATAATGAGTTTTATTTTTTTTTTGTTTTATAAATATATGCATGGTAGTGTAAATATAAATTGGATCAGATTTGGATCGGTAAAAATATTAAAAATTTAGATATATTAGAATTGGTATATGTGGAGCCCCGTTGTGGTGCACATCTTGGTTATTATATTGGCTCATTGTGGCATTTTCTTGTGTGGAGCCCTGTTTTGTCCTTTATAAACCTCAGTTGACCCTTTGCGTCAACTATTACGCGGCCCTGAGTGGCTCTATTTGGACGGTGATGACACGTCCTTGGGTGACAGTCCCGAATCTGCACATGATTTGTTTATTATTGCCCCATTGTTGCATGTGATCATGAGAAGCCCTTCGTGGCATATGATCATGTTTGTTATGTGGCCCCGTTGTGGCATATTGATTATTCACGGCTCCTATTTGAGGTGACTGATTATATGGCCCATGTGGTGCATTTTTTTATTACAGTTTCAGTGGTGGAAGTCTAATTACACGACCACGTTTGACATTTCACTTACATGTTTTTTTTTTTATTTAAATGATTAATGTTGTCGAGGATGTATATGTTATTTATATTGATTCGGCCGATAGTTGTCGTTTTCTGGCCATCAGAGTTGGGGAAATCATAAAGTAGGTCGTGAGGAGCAGTTTGGTGGCGGCCATGTCGTCGGTGGTGGTCGTTTTCTGGGGAAGGAGAAGCTTGAGGATTCCAGTGATTTTTGGTGATTTTCTGGCGAATCGAAGCTCCGTTGGGCAAGTGACCACCACCATTGGACTCAAAATGATGACGCCCATCTTCTGATGATGGCGTTTTGGTGGTGCATCGACTTGTGGGCCTCTACACACCGATGCGTGTGGTGGCGTGTTAAGGCCATGCACCATCGTGACTGACACAATTTGCTGATTTCGATGTCCTCAACGTGTTGGTTCGATCTTTTCGTGCGATAATGAATCCAACTCTAATTTTAATCTATTTATCATATTTTTATTACTTTTTTATTTACCCGTTTTATTTTAGTTATTTTGATATTTAAGTTTTGAGTTTTGAATTATTATTTTCGGATTGTGGCCTTTATTGTGAAGTGTGGTTAGGTGGTTGTTGTAGGCCTCATATGGGCTTTTGTGATATTAGATTGTAAATGGAAAGCCCATGTTTTAAATGGAACCATGCTAGTTTTCTGTTAGATTTATGCGAGAGTTTGATTCAGTGCGTTTTACATCTCAGGTTTCGAGATGTCATGTTTGGATGATCGTAGGGCATTCACTGATCAACGATAACAGTGTGCCTCATAAAGCGTGTCGGGTGAGCCCGAAAAGACTTTTATAGGTGTTAAACCAACGATATGGCCAGAGCATGTTGAGCCTCGTTGTGAGATCGGTTTCACGCTTCTAGCGTGAGGTTGAGATAGGGATTCGATATTCATCTTAATTGTGGTTTTAAATATTATATTATTATTATTATTATTATTATTATTATTATTATTATTTTATCCATATGAAAATAATATGAAATGTATTTTAATATTAGCAATGTTTTATGAAAATATGAAATGGCACATTGGGCAGCATGATGCAAGCATAATGAGTTTTATTTTTTTTTGTTTTTATAAATATATGCATGGTAGTGTAAATATAAATTGGATCAGACTTGGATAGGTAAAAATATTAAAAATTTAGATATATTAAAATTGGTATATGTGGAGCCCCGTTGTTGTGCACATCTTGGCTATTATATTGGCTCATTGTGGCATTTGCTTGTGCGGAGCAAACCTCAGTTGACCCTTTGCGTCAACTATTACGCGGCTCTGAGTAGCTCTATTTGGACGGTGATGACGCGTCCTTGGGTGACAGTCCCGAACCTGCACATGATTTGTTTATTATTGCCCCGTTGTGGCATATGATCATGAGAAGCCCTTCGTGGCATATAATCATGTTTGTTATATGCCCCATTGTGGCATATTGATTATTCACGACTCCTATTTGAGGTGACTGATTATATGGCCCATGTGGTGCATTGTTTGTTTACAGTTTCAGTGGTAGAAGTCTAATTACACGGCCACGTTTGACATTTCACCCACATTTTTTTTATTTAAATGATTAATGTTGTCGAAGATGTATATTTTATTTATATTGATAGAATATATAAATTATAGTTATTTCTTAACTCGCATCCTCGATACTATTTTGTTGGACATATATACACACACACATATATTATACTATACTAACCATGCGGGGTTTTAGTAAAACTAATTAAGGTGAGTACATTAATGCCTACTAAGTTCGTGATTTCGCTCACCCCTCAATCTAATATTTCTGATTAGACTTTGGAGCTTCGAAGCTTGATGGTGCGTTCTAGGCTTTGAAGACTCAGAGAGGAGAGGGTTTGAATCCTCGAGAGTGTTCGGATCGTGTTGAGTAGTTTTTTCGTTTTGGCGGTGCTAGTGCATTCGTGGAGGTAATTGACTTGTATTTAAGATTATCAGACTGTGTAGGTGTTTAATTGATGCATTACTGACCGGTGCAATCACACGCGTATAACGCAAGCGCACGTATCGTTCAAGTAGTATAAAAATATCGATCACACGATGACTTAATTCCTATTATTGTTATTAATTATTGATACTATTTATTTATAATTATCTAATTAAGGGAGAAGAGAATGATTGTTTTTGGTTGGTTGAATATGGATTTGCTAAATAAAAGAAATAAAAGAAAATACTAAGGAAAATAACAAAATACACAAAGATCTAGGGTTGTGACTCCACACAATATTATCCTAAAGATGAATTGATTCTCTTATATATGTGTAATAAGTCAGTTTGCTAACCTGGAACACGAAGATATGCAAAAGCCTCTGTCGATAGTCAGATGCAAATACCCAGTATAACCCAATTGAACCATATGTCTATGTCAACCAAATTACCTGGATTAATTAAGATTAAGTTCCAATTATGGCTACCCCCGCCCGACAGGTATATGTCTATCTTGTAAGGAAATCTATTAAAGGGTTATCTATCCTTAAGGAAGATCGTGAGCTATTGAATCTAAGGCTGAAACCTAAAATCCCTATGTCTAGTTCATTTTAAGTTTACCACATCAATCTTATTGGTGTCAGACATCAATCTTATGTTTTGAGTTTTGATTTTGCGTTTTCAATATTTTGGTCCGTATGCATCATCTTATAGTGAAATTATAGTAATATAATAAATAGTTAGTTGTAAGAGTTTGCGAAGAGATTATGATAGTGCTACATTGATGTCGACGTATGGTTGAAACCTTGTAGGACCAGAGCTTTAGAGTTGGGCCACTCTGGGCTTTCTAAAAGGTTATTATCTTTCTTTTAGTGTAAGAGCTTGTTGTATAATTATTGAAGTTACATCTTTTAGAATAGAGGGTTTTGACAGTTTGTCAATGTCAAGTTTGGTTCGTTGAACTTCTCTGATATTTTCTTTGTTCAATTATGGATCCCGCAGAGCGATCTATGGCATTCTGGGTGGGTTGTGAGCCTGGTTGGAAACTCGTTAGGTCTTAAGGTCGGTGAATGGATATTTCCCTTATTCTTGTTTTTTATGTTTTCAGATTATTTATGTTTATGTTTTACGTGTTCGATTTATGTTTTCAGTTCAAGTCCCAACTCATGTTTTTAGTTATGTTTTCATTTGAACTTTTTAATTTATATGAATTTAATTTTCAATGGCATGTTCCCATGATTAAACGTACTTATTACGATTATTTTCAGACGACGTTCATTCCACACAAATTCTAAAATAGGTAATGAACAATGTACGAGCTTGCATGCATAAGTCAGTACGTGTCATATTATGGTGATTGTGTCAGCTCATTTTATATTTTCAAATGCACCTTCCCGTTTTCAATTTCAGTTTTTGACCATAATTTCAAGATCATGTTTGCGTTTTACTTCATAGTTCAGTTTTTACTCATGTTATATTTTATAATTTTTCAGTCATGTTTTCATGTTCTCAGCTTATTGACGTCTTTTGTACGTCATGTTTACATGTTCACAACTTATGTTCTTCACCTGTCATATTTATTTGATTTTATTTGATGTTATTTTATGTCATTCGCGATGCCTTATGGGATCGATCATCCTCATAGACTCATTCACATTCAAGTTCATGTTTACTTTTCACTACATGGTTCGATTTCAACTTATGTTATGTTTTATAATTTGTAATCATGTTTTCATGTTTACAATTTACATTTTTTTGTGTGTCTTCATTTGATGTTAAGTCATTTTAGGTCATATTTCGCTTGACGTTGAAATGACACACGTCTTTTAAGGCCATGTTTACGTACTTTCGAATCAGGTTACTTTTTCATATTACATTTACATGTTTGAAGTCTTGAAGTGATTTTTGATTTTTCATATTACGTACATTGCGATGTTTTCATTTTCATGTTCCGTCCTACCTTACGGTCATGTTATAGAATTTCAGTCTTGTTGCAAATTTGTGCATATGTTTTTCCAATTTCAGCTTCTTAGTTCGTTTTGCTTCTTGGATCAGGAACCAGTGGTAGCATGAACAAAGTTGTGAGCGTGTAGGGTTTAGACTTGAGATCCATCCTTATTTTGAGGCCCAAAGTGAGCAATACTTTGTTAGTTGGTCTAGTTGGATGACATGGCCTTATATGACATCATGTTTTCGGGTTTATTAATGATGTGCTTGAGACACTCTCAACTTTTTGACCTTCGTACATGATGTTGTACTTAGATCCTTTTGTGTATTTTGAATTTCGGGAGGAAATTCTTTTAAGGAGGGAAATATGTAATATCCCAAATTTTTAATAAGGGTATTATTGTCTTTTCCCCTAAAAGTCTTGGGTGAAACTTGAATTTTTGACTTTGGGGTTTTAGTGATAAATTTTCATAAGTTTTATTTAAATTTTATTTGACCAAAATTGTAGGGATTTGACTGGTAATTCCTTTTAATATATAAAGTTTCTTTTTCTCTCTTTTCCTACCCAAAAACATGATGCCCTTTCTCTTTCTTCTTATTCTTCCATTTTCTTCTTCTCTTCAAACACATAAGAGAGAGATTCGGCCAATGGTTGTTGTTTTCCAGCCATCAGAACTGGGGAATTGTAGAGCAAGTAGTGAAGAAAAGTTCGATGGCGACCATGTCGCCAGTGGTGGTCGTTTTCCGGTGAAGGAGAATTTTGAAGATTCCGGTGATTTTTGGTGATTTCTATAGGAACCAGAGCTCCATTGAGCGAGTGACCACCACTATTGGACTCAGGATGATGGCGCGCATCTTCTGGTGATGGCTTGGTGGCGCACCGACACTTGGGCCCTAAACATCGACGTATGTGGTGGCGCGTGGAGGCCACGCGCCATCGTGAGTGACACAGCTTGCTGATTCGATGTCCCCAGCGTGTTGGTTCGACCCTTTCATTCGATAATTGACCCAACTCTATTTTTTATATTTATTATTATGTTTTTATAATGCGTTTTATTTATCAGTTTTGGCTTAGTTGTTTTGATATTTGAATTTTGAATTATTATTTTCAGATTGTGGTCTTTATTGTGAAGCGTGGTTGGGTGGTTGTTATAGGCCTCAGATGGGCATTTGTGGTATTGGATTGTAAATGGAAAGCCTATGTTTTACCTGAAACCATGTCGATTTTCCATTAGATTTATGCGAGAGTTTGAGCATTTTATGTTAGGGTTGGTGCTCGGAGTGTCAATTCGGATCATATTTATTTTCGATTCATAAATACGAGCAATTATATTTTCCATAATATTACTTATTTTAATGGTAGCACCATTGTCTTTTATACACTTATTCGATCTAATCACGATTAGATATCTTATTACGATTAGATCGAAATAGAATCTGGTTCAATGATAAATGTATATTAGACAAAGACCTAGGATTTATAGTATAGTGCGCAATTACAACATAATTTGTAATTGACATTGGGAAGCACACTATTAGTTGTATATCCTTAAATAAATTTTTTGGTCAAGATTTACTAACACGGGTCGGTTAGTAAAATCCGTTGAGACTAGTACATGTCGTATATCGTGACTTGGTCTGATGGTTTATCCCAGTGAACCATGAGTCTCGGGAGACTCATATAGATATGTAGGTGTTTATTTGATAAGACACTGAATGAATCACCGAAGGTTTCCTAATAGATGGTACATCAACGTCAATAGGAACCTTCTCGAGTTGAGCGAGTATAGTGGTCATTCGACTTGAGATACCACTGTGGATATATGAGCTATCATCCACACTTTGATGGCAGTCACGTCAACGATCTAGTAATGATCAGACATACGCATGTTCGTTGGCTGTGGACTGATGCTCATGATATCATGTGTGTATCAAGATATGATCCGTCAGTCCCGTGTACATGGCATAGGCATCCAACACATGTTTGCGATCTAGTAAATCCATGACCATGGTATAACTTTGAAAATTAGTTCCGAGTGTTATTTAGAGATCGTAAATTAAAAGTCAATTGTATTATACTGAACAGATTTGACGTTCTTATCTATATCCCAGGTATAATATGAATAGCCTGTGACAAAGGGATTATACGTATGCTATGACCTCGACTTGCATAGTATAACAAGATTATCTTGGTCGTCATAATTCATGAGTGGGTGAATTATGGACACGAAATTAGATTTCGTGACGAATAAACCTAAACTTAAACAGTCTCACAATATGAAGTGTACTCGTTGAGCACTTAAGCAACTCGATATGAATAATACAAATTATTTATAATACATCATCGGATTTAATTCGGATCGTTTAATTGTTAAACGAGAGCATATATAGTTTGGGGATTTTGTCCGTTAATAATTATTGTGTATTTATATTTGATACATAATTTGATTAGATACACATTAATTATTTGTCAAATGGAATTTTGACAAATGCCATAAATATATGTATTTGTTATATAATGTAAATAAAATATATATATTTGTGTAAATTAATTGTTTATTATTTAATAGTTAAATAATTGAATAATTTAATTTTCAAACTTTATCCAGTTGTCATTATGAATATGATACATGGTAATAAATGATTGGAACACTTGGCATGGTTTTAGAATACACTTTATTTATGTCCAATTTTGATTGGATAATAATAAAGTTATATGGATTTACTGTGATTAAATTTAAAAAGACAATTTTGCCCCCAACTAAGCCTAATTTCGGCCATTGTATAAGAGAGAGAAGTTGATTTTTCTCTATCTTCTTATCACCTCTATGGCCGACCAAAGCAAGATAAAAAACACCCAAATCATGGTTGGAAGAAACTATGAAGAAATTGAAGAAAATCGAGAAAAAATAGCTAAAGAAAGAAGTGATTAAAGGTAATCCACTTTAGCCCTATGCTCTTTAAATTCTGAAAATTGGGACTTTTGTTTGTGATGGTTGGATATGGAAGTATAAATGCATGTGTGAAGTTTATTGGATGGAAATTAGAGTAATTTTGTCCAATTTGATCATTAGATGATAAGTTGCTATTCTAGAATGTTATGAACAATCTTATGGCACCTAGAATTGTTCTTGGGTTGTTCATATTTGGTGACTTTGGTTGTTGATATGATTAATTTGATTAATCTTGAATTTTTGGATTTAAAGCATGAAAATTGGGTAATTTTGGTTTGCTGATCGGATTCGTAAAATTGGAAATAATGTGATGATTTTGATGTCATACGAATGTAATGGATGTGTTTTGGGAGTTGACACAATTTCCGGAAAGTGTTTCCGACTTGAAATAAGCGAAAACGGCCAAAAAGGGCGTTACTGGGTGGATTTTGAGCCAACCGGGTGACAGCTGCCCAAACAGTGATTCTGTCACTGTTCAAGCAGCTCATGAACTGCCTCGACACTATTGGAGCTGACCTGGGTAGTTTCCAAAAGTGTCGATTCGACCAAAAATACGTTTTAGATAATTTTACGAAAAAACGGTTTCCTTAAAAGTTTCGCGAGTTTTCAACTTATTTATGTCAATTTTTGATATTGAATAAATAGTTTTAGGTGAAATATGAATAATATATTCATATTAGATATTTAATAATTTATTCGGTATTTTGAAAAAATTTTAAAATACTATTTCGCCAAGACCTGTGCTTCCGCTGCCGCCCCGTCGCCCAAAATCCCAACAAAAATGGTATGAAAGCGGGTCTGATGCTTCATCCATTACATTATTCATGCTTGATATTTGATATTTAATCCAATTTTAATGTTTGCGCATGTTAGAATCTAGATATGTTTCTTAACTGTTTGATTCTACGCTAACGGAGAATGTAACGAAAATTTAATAATTAAATTAAGTTATATTTTCTATAGGTAGAATTGAATTGTTAGAAAATAATTTAGATTAAAATTCTGCATTAGATGTAGAGTATAACTTCCATAGGAAAATCCCCGCTTTTAAATATGGCTGTAAAGTAACGTATATTGGATACATGTTTCTTGGTCCGTGTTCTCAATACGGTTTATGGGTAACTTTCTATGGCTGCATCCGAGATCGTGCAAAAGTAGTGAGGGTTGTAGTTGATAGCATTTTATCTATGCTAGTTGTATATTGATACTGGACAAATTCAAGTGAAAGTGGAAATCCTGAACGTGCCAAAGTTGTTAGGACTACATCGGTAGCTTGAGTTTGTCATTGGCAAATGAAGCCTTGATACGCCTCCCTGTGAATGTGCCAAAGCTGTCACAGCGAGAAATGGTCAGGACCAAAACCAGGAGTCACTGGTGAGTGATTGACAAAAAGTTGTCTACCTAATGAATATATGTATGCGAGATCATGCCAAAGCTGTGAATCGAAATATATTCATGGGATCCTGCTCTCACTATGGAATTTAATTTAATTATTGAATTCCCATTATCCGTTGGGGATTACGGTATTACGTAAAGTAGTGAGAGACACTGTTGGGTTAAAAATCCATAACTCATGCAGTGCGTAATTTTATGGATATTTCTGCTTAGTTTTCCTTTCATTCTATACTGTTTATAGAATTATACTTTTAATCCACTACATTTATATTTCTTGAATATATATATATATATATATATATATATATATATATATATATATATATATATATTCTGACTTTACTTATGGTTACATCGTTCTAGAAAAGGTTCTAGAAAGACAATAGACTTAGATATTGTTAGATTAGTTGAAACCATCGGGAACTGTTGTTCTAATTTTCTTGAAAATCAAGATGGTTTGTGACTTAGTTTTCTAAGTCGCGATTAGGTAATCTAAATAGATCTTTGCTTTTGGATATTAGTCTAGTTAGAACTTTTTCTTATGCAGTAAGAATTGACAAGAATCAGTTCATGCCTAGAGATTCTTGACTGGCATTAAGAAAACCCTGATGTGTGGTAATTTTATCACTATTTCACACTCATTTAACCTAATATTTTGTATAGTTTCTCAAGTTTTATGAATGTTTTGATGTGTTTTTATTTATTTTACAGTTAAAAATAATATTGAGACTTAATGGAATCAACTCGGGGCTAAAACGATGAAATCCGGAGGAAAAAAGGTCAAAAATGAAAATTACTGACGCGTCACGAAGTGCAGTCCTAAATTTCAGTTTTGCGCAAGTTTGGTATTTTGGCCATATCTTTTTTTATCCGATATCGATTGAGCTGATTCAAGTTGCAGATTAAAGAAGACTCAAAGATCTACAATTTTGAAATTTTAAATATTTTCGAATTCTGAATTTTTCAGGACCGAAATTAACGAATAATCCAATGTGTTTTGTGTAATTACTAAAGTCATTATTAAAAATAAAAAAAATGGAAAATGACAATTTACAAGTGTCAAATTTCCATAAACATGCTTGCATGTTTGGTGGAGTGTTTTGTGGAGTGTCTTGTGGAGTGTTTGGTGGAGTGTTTGGTGGAGGATTTTGTGGAGTGTTTGGTGGAGCAATTGGTGGAGAAATTGGTGGAAGCCTTATGGCAGTGGCAATCTTGGATTGGTGGGAAGCATTTCAAAAGCCGTTCAGGAGGGTGGCGGTCACATTTTGGGAATCATTCCAAAAACTTTGGCGGACGAACACGTCATCGGAAAAACAAATGGAGATGAACGCATTGTCTCTGGTATGTCTGAACAACTCATTGAAATAGTCAATACTGCTGATACATGTATTGCTTTACCAGGTGGGCTTGGAACATTTGAAGAGATATTCACAGTGGCATCATGGGCGCACTTAAACATTTATTGGAAGCCCATTGGATTACTCAACATTGATCATTTTTTCGATTTTCTGTTTGTATTTCTTGCCGAAGCCAAAAGACATGAGTTCGTCACAAAATCAGTACAAGATATTTTCCTGACAGCAACAAAGGCCGAAGAATTAATTGACCAAATTTTAGCATTTGAACCAAAAATCGACCGCATTCTTTTCAAGTTGAACTGGTCAGATAGCGATCGTAGTAAGAAGCGTAAATTGGACATAGATCTTAATCAATAATTTTTCCGTAGAATTTCAGTTAACCAGGTATGATCTTCTAAACTCTTCTTCTACTGTTTAAAATATTGGGGGACAATGTCTCGTTTAGGTTTGGGGGAGGGAATAGTTGATTAGTATCTTGTTTATTTTGTGTTATTTTTATCAGATTTTTAGTCCAAAATTTTTCGAAAAAATAAAAAAATTGAAAATTCTTACAAAAAATCCAAAAAAATACTTAGTGTTTTTATGTTTTAACTTGATTAATCAGGTGAAATTTGTAAGAGATAGCTGTGTAAGGAGGTTCAAATCCTGATACGTATCTCAAACCTATTTCGAAACAAGTTAATTTTTGTTTATTTCCTTTGAATTATTTAATTTGTGAATTCTCAATAAAACTGACTAAAATGAATCTTCATATGCTCAGTTGGTAGATATTATCAACATACATGGTAACATACGGACATGAGTAGTAATTGATGAGTTTGTAATATTCAGTGCTATAATTTAATTGGAGGAAGCATCTATAAATGGAAATGGAGTAAAAAAAAAGAAAAAAAATGTCTGAGATCCGAGTTATTAAGTCCATAGGGGTGTTTTAACACCTAGTTCCCTAAAACCAACTGGTTTGGGAGTCACTGGCTCAAAGCTTGTTACATGGATCGAAGATGTTGCCAATATATATATATATATCTGAAGTCTGAGTAATTAAGTCCGTAGGGTGTCTTAACACCTAGTGCCATAAAGCCAATGGGTTTAAGAGTCACTGGCCCAAAGCTCACTACATAGATGGAAGATATTGTATATAAAAAAAAAAATCAAAAATCAAGAATAAAAACAGAAAAATCAGAAAAAATTATTCCATTGCTACAAAAAGATGTGAATTCTTATAAAACTTTAGGACAAAAATATTACTCTCTTCTCAACTTCACTTGTGACTATTGTGGGCAAAATGAGTTGATTAATATTTTGTATGTTATGTATATGAAGAATGGTAAAAATAATCAGATATTTTACTTATTCGGTAATTTAGAAAGAAAGAAAACAACTACTAACTTGGAGTAGAAGTTTCACATGTTTAGTCACTAATTTCTTTATTCTATTTTCTCTTGTCTTTTTGATTTTGTGTGCTTTAGTTTTACTATATTTTTACTTTTATCAAACGTTTGTGGGTATCGTTGCTGTAAGCTCTCACGAGACTACAACTCGTCCATAAGGGACACCTAGGGGTTTAAAGGCTTGTTGCATACGCTAAATGCAATCGTGATCCCTACGAAAGTAGCTTAGCTTAATTTTATTTTAAAGATATTTATGTTATTTTATTTTTTTGTTTTGCTCGAGGACTAGAAAAATGTTAGGTTTGAGGGTGTGATGAGTGGTAATTATATCACTATTTCCCACTTATTTAACCTAATATTTTGTATAGTTTCTTGAGTTTTATGAATGTTTTGATGTGTTTTTGTTTATTTTACAGATAAAAATAATATTGGGACTTAATGGAATCCACCGGGGCTAAAACGATGAAATCCGGAGGAAAAAAGGTTAAAAATGAAAATTTACTATACGCGTCACGAAGTGCAGTCCTAAATCTTAATTTTGCGCAAGTTTGGTATTTTATCCGTACATTTTTCATCCGATATCCGATTGAGCTGATTCAAGTTTCAGATTAAAGAAGACTCAAAGATCTACAACTTTTAAATTTTAAATATTTTCGAATTCTAAATTTTTTAAGACCGAAATTAACGAATAATCCAATGTATTTTGTGTAATTACTAAAGTCATTATTAAAAAATAAAAAAAATGGAAAATGGCAATTTACAATTGTCAAACTTCCACAAAACATGCTTGCATATTTGGTGAAGTATTTTGTGGAGTGTCTTGTGGCATGTTTGGTGGAGTGTTTGGGGGAGGATTTTGTGGAGTGTTTGGTGGAGTGTTTAGTGGAGCAATTGATGGAGAAATTTGTGGAAGCCTTTATATTTTCCTATAAATATCAAGCCATTTCATTTGTAATTCTCATGCTTTCCTTAGGTTTTTGTAAGGAATTTAAGGATTGCATCTTGTTTGTATTTATTTTCAGTATTTAATTTATGCATTTTTATTTTCAGTAATAGTAGTAGTTTATTTTCTTTTATTTTCTTTTATGTTTTGTAGTTAATTTTCCGCTAGGGGAAGCGTGAAGCTTTTATTATTTTAGTTTAGATTAATCTCCCTTAATTATAATATGGAAATTATAATTTAAATAAAAGGTTATACCGCCTTAATAGCTGGTTTTATTTATTTGACATAATATGACACCGCCTATATGGCCAATCTTTATATGACAGATGATTATCACCTATATGTCTGGTTTATGGACAAATAAAGATACCGCATTTATGGTTGGTCAGACTTAATTAAAATCTGACTTAATGAGGATACCACATATATGGCTGGTTGGTAATATCACTGATAAATTCTATATTATTGTAAGAGAGATTTCTAAATTAGAAATAGTAAAGGTGGATCCCCTAACCTCCAATATTTTATTTTTATTCTAGGGAAGTGATGAAACACAATATTCACATACTTAATAATTGATTCAATTATATATTGGGTAATTCTTTAGTTTACTTATTGAGTCTTAAGCTTAATGCTTATTGTTGTCTGATCACCAATAAAATTGATGTGGTAAAACTTAAAATGAACTTGGAAAAGAGATTTTAGGTTTCAGTCTTAGATTCAATAGCTCACGATCTTCCTTGAGGATAGATAACCCTTTAATAGGTTTCCTTATATGATAGACATATACCTGTCGGGCGGGGGTAACCATAATTGGAACTTGATCTTAATGAATCCAGGTAATTTGGTTAACATAGACATATGGTTTAATTGGATTATACTGGGTATGTGCAGCTGACCATCGACAAAGGCTTTTGCATAATTTCGTGTTCCAGGTTAGCAAACTGATTTATTACATATATATAAGAGAATCAATTCATCTTTATAATAATATTGTGTGAGTCACAACCCTAGATCTTTGAGTCTTTTGTTATTTTCCTTAGTATTTTCTTTTGTTTATTTATTCTATTTAAGGATATCCATATTCAACCAACCAAAAGCAATCATCCTCTTATCCCTCAATTAGATACATGTAAATAAATAGTAGCAATAATTAATAACAACAGTAGGAATTAAGTCATTGTTGGATCGATATTTTTATACTACTTGAACAATACGTGAGCTTGCGTTATACGCATGTGATTGCACCGGTCAAACCCCTTGAGTGTTTGTTTACCTTTTAATGACGTTTCTTAGCTTTAGTGACTTTTAGAACGCAAGTGTCTGACATAGTTTGCTAATCAATTATTTTACAATCATTGTGAATAATTGAACATAAATTATAAAGCTTAAGAACGAAGATGCGTATAGTTGTGTATAGAGAATATCGATTCTTACAATACGACAATTATAGGTATTGGATACCAGATCTCCCGTCTAGTTGTTTAAAATAATGTTTAATAATTTTTTTGATATTTGATATCAGAACTTATGATTATTGGATAGTTACTTGTTCTGTATAAACAGTTGTTACATATTTTAAAATGACTAGTAATGTCATTTAATGAAATATAAGCATTAAGAAAAATATTCGGTAAAATAAATGACTTAGAATTTGCTTTATGAGATTTTATCTTAAAAACATTAGATGCTTGTTCCGCATGGTAAAGGATGATCTGATATGAGATCACATCATATATCTTTATCCATTTCATGAATATTGTATTCAGGTTGTGATTAAATTTCATTTAACCAATGATCATCATTGGACCACATATTGTTAAACTAATACATTGGATATATGTAGTTTAATGAATTAGAAATTACCATGTAGAGTTTTCTTTGCTTCGTAACTCAGTTGATGAATTGTCATAACTTAGTTATGTATTTCTAATAGAGAACAAGTTGAACGTCTTGAATTGTTCAAGAACTTTCAATATGTTTCTAATGAAACTCGGATAGAATATTTTGAATAGTTCAAAGATATTTTATCATTAGTGTTGAAAAATGTATCTTTAGAAATTCATTGCGCGTCTTTGAATTGTTCGAAGATATTTGATTTGATCAAACACATGAATTTAAGGCAATTAGTTCTGTTGTTATTTAATGAATATATTCTTACTCAGTATTAAACTTCCGCGATTCCATTTTGATGGACTTGGTCAGTAGGAGTTATCAAATCTTATATGATTTGATTCGTTGTTATTGAGAGTTACCGAATTATTTTTCAATGCTTTGGGGTTATGCTCTAGTAACATTTTTTCGTCTCTTTAATCCAAGTTCCATTTGTTTCTACAGTTACATATATGATATGTATAGTAGAAAATTCGAATCTTGAAAGGTTTGAGATTTGAAACTTTCTTTTGTATAATTGCTATATAATTGAAAGTACTTGTGCCTCAGAGGTACGAGTGATAGGTTTATCATTTATTCTATTCAATGGAATATTATATTCTATTTGATAGAATATGTTTTCTATGATCCCGAGTAATAAAATTATTTTGTTACTTGGTGGTTAACATTGGATGTTGACGATTGCAGAAAATATTTGACTTACTGAAGTCAAATGTCAGAATGATAAACTGTACATAGAACTACATAATTAATAAGATGAAAAGACCCTTAGACAACTTCTGTATAAGTCCAATATGATGTCTGAATCATTTGCAAAGTATTTGATACTTAATGATTCTGTTGTTTTCTTATTGAAGAAAATGATCATATAACTTATAGTGGGAGCGATATTTGATATCAATTTCGGAATTTACTATTGGACCATAGATCTAAATTGTTCGTGGCTTAATACGATCAAGTTTAGAACTTGATTGGGCTTTCGTTATGAATAGTTCATAAAATGTGTAAATTATTTGCGCAGCAAAAGCACAATAAGCTTGATAAAGGTTTGACCTTTATAGTATGACAATGAGAAAATTTATAATCAGTAGTCTATTATTTGTTCTGAGGAAGCTTGTCTCTTGTCGCACTCATTGGACAATTAAGAATCTATTGGTTAATGTTGATATTATTAGGCTAAAGAATGCAAAATGGTGTTCTTGAGTGATTTCTTCGAATGAGAGATCTGTCGTGATTTCTTAGTTTGAAGAGTTCATTTTTGAATGACCCAAGAGTTTGTATTCTGCCAAGATCACAATTTGATATACTCGCTTATAGAGCCTATTGTAGACTCAGATAAGTTTTCCGGAAATCCATGTTCTCTGTTTTTTATATCAGTCAGATTGTCTGGTTTTATCGAAGTATAGAGAATACGTATTTGTCAGTGGGGTCATTGGGAGCGTATAAATTTATTACTAGTATTATATATCCCAAGTCTTCTTTTCTTCATGTTAGCAGTGGCAGTAGTCCCTGATATATTTGATATAAAGTCTTATATAAGATATAAAACTGAGAGACTCCCATTAGTCATATATTAGATACGATCTAATAAAGGACACAGCAAGACTATCTATATGATAGTTATTATAACTGTTTGACAGTTAACCTGTCTTTTATGTATATAGTATTCATCTTTCGTAAAGGATGATACCTTTGTCGAAAGACAGATTGATTGTAATGTCTAGTCAATCTTATGCATCATAAGATGATGGCATTATTAATATTGTATTATGTGTGATTGTAGATATCAATTGAATCATAATTGTTACAAGTTATTTTGATATATTGTAGACCATATGATGGATCTTGAAACATGTTCTTTGTGATATTTGAGACATTAAGAATGAGTTTCAAATTCATGGAGAATTTAGTCAGCAATCATAAGGTCAGATTAGTTTTGATTCTAATTATGACATTAGATGGTCTGTGTCATATAAAGTCAGAAAAGATGCAGTGGGAGTGTCACCATTGATTCTACTAAATTAGTGGAATCAGTTGCAACTTATGAAGTATCGACGTATGAAGTTGCATGGTGACCTCATAGATTAGAAGTTTCCATATTAGTGTAGTGCTTGTGGTTGTCTTATAGTATTGGTATTTGATCTCTAAATACATAGATAACTCAGTAAAAATAGCACAATACTAATATAGTTTTGAGTCATATTGATGTGGAATTTAGATTCTACAAAATATAAATGATGCTGACTTAGGAAAACGGTTGGGTTTCTTTGACAAACTCGATTTGTAAAAGCATGCTTACTTGTTTCCTACCCATTGAGTGCTGGTGAGCTCTTGAGGGTCATGAGTATACGATACATATTAAGATGTGTAATAGGATACATGGATTAGCACTAGAGCAAGTGAGAGAAATTGTTAGGGTTGGTGCTCGGAGTGCCAATCCGGATCGTATTTATGTCTGATTCATAAATATGAGAAATTATATTTTTCATAATATTACTTAATTTAATGGTAGCACTTTTGTCTTTTATACTCTTATTCGACCTAATCACGATTAAATATCTTATTACGATTAGATCGAAACTGAATCTTGTTCAGTGATAAGTGTATATTAGACAAAGACCCTAGGATTTACAGTATAGTGCGCAGTTACAACATAGTTTGTACTTAACATTGGGAAGCGCACTATTAGTTGTATATCCTTAAATAAAGTTCCTGGTCAAGATTTACTAACACGGATCGGTTAGTAAAATCCGCTGAGACCAGTACATGTCGTATATCATGACTTGGTCTGATGATTTATCCCAGTGAACCATGAGTCTCTGGAGACTCGTATAGACATGTAGGTGTTTATTTGATAAGAAATTGAACGACTCACTGAAGGTTTCCTAATAGATGGTACACCAACGTCAATAGGAAACTTCTCGAGTTGAGCGAGCATAGTGGTCCTTCGACTTGAGATACCACTGTGGATATGAGCTATCCTCCACACTTTGATGACAGTCACGTCAACAATCTAGCATGATCATACCTCTGCTTGTTCGTTGGCTGTGGATTGATGCTCATGATATCTTCTGCGTATTAAGATAAGATCTGCCAGTCCTGTGTACATGGCATAAGCATCCACCACGTGTTTACGATCTAATAAATCCATGGTTGTGGTATAACTTCGGAAATTAGTTCCGAGTGTTATTTAGAGATCGTAAATTAAAAGACGATTGTATTATACCGAACAGATTTGAAGTTATTATCTATATCCCAAGTATAATATGGATAACCTGTGACGAATGGATTATACGTATGCTATGACCTTAACTTGCATAGTTTAACAAGATTATCTGTGGTCGTCATAATTCATGAGTGGGTGAATTATGGACACGAAATTGGATTTCGTGATGGATAAACCTAAACTTAAAGAGTCCCACAATATGAATTGTACTCGTTGAGCACTTGGATAACACGGTATGAATAATACAGATTATTCATAATACTTCATCGGATTAAATGAGTTAATTCGGATAGTTTAATCGTTAAACGACAACACATGTATTTAGGGGATTTTGTCCGTTAATAATTATTGTGTATTTATATTTGATATATAATTCGATTAGATACATATTAATTATTTATCAAATGGGATTTTAACACATGTCATAAATATATGTATTTGTTATTTAATGTAAATAAAATACATATATTTGTGTAAATTAATTATTTAATTATTTAATAGTTAAATAATTGAATAATTTAATTTTCAAATTTTACCCAATTGTCATTATGAATATGATACATGGTGACAAATGATTGGAACACATGGCATGGTTTTAGAATACACTTTATTTATGTCCAATTTTGATTGGATAATAATAAAGTGATATGGATTTAATGTGATTAAATTTGAAAAGATAATTTTACCCCCAACTAAGCCTAATTTCGTTCATTGTATAAGAGAGAGAGAGAGAAGTTGCTTTTTCTTCATCTTCTTATCACCTCCATGGCCGACCAAAACAAGATAAAAAGCACGCAAATCATGGTTTGAAGAAACTATGAAGAAATTGAAGAAAATAAAAAAAAAATAAGGAAAGAAGTGATTAAAGGTAATACACTTTAGCCCTATGCTTGGAAATTTATTTTCTTGTTTCTTAATGGTCTAGAATGGTTCTAGGGTTAAATTCTAAAAATTGGGGCTTTTGTTTGTGATGGTTGGATATGGAAGTATAAATGCATTTGTGAAGTGTATTGGATGGAAATTAGTGTAATTTTGTCCAATTTGAGCATTAGATGATAAGTTGCTCTTCTAGAGTGTTATGACCACTCTTATGGCACCTAGAATTGTTCTTGGGTTGTTCATATTTGGTGACTTTGGTTGGTGATATGATTAGTTTGTTTAATTTTGAATTTTTGGATTTAAAGCAAGAAAATTGGATAATTTTGGTTTGCTGATCAGATTATGTAAAACTGGAAATTATGTGATGATTTTGATGTCATATGAATGTAATGTATGTATTTTGGGAGTTGGCACAATTTCCGGAAAGTTTCCGACTTGAAATAAGCAAAAACGGCCAAAAAGGGCGTTACCGGGTGGATTTTGAGCCATCGGGTGACAGCTGCTCAAACAGTGATTTCGTCACTGTTCTGGCAGCCCATGAACGGCCCCGACACTATTGGAGCTGACTTGGGAAGTTTTCATAAGTGTCGGTTAATCAGTTCGGTCAAAAACACGTTTTAGGCAATTTTACGAATAAGCAGTTTTCGTAAAGGTTTCACGAGTTTTCAACTTATTTATGTCAATATTTGATATTGAATAAATAGGTTTAGGTGAAATATGAATAAATTATTCATATTAGATATTGAAAAATGTATTCGGTATTTTGAAAAAGCTTTAAAATATGATTTCGCCTGAACCTGCGCTTCCGCCGCTCCCCATCGCCCAAAACCCCACCATTTTACATCTTAGGTTTCAAGATGTCACTTTTGGGTGATCTTTGGGCGGTCACTGGTCAGCGATACCCATGTGAATTGTAGAGCGTGTCGGGTGAGTCTGAAGATAATTTATAGTTGTTAGACCAACAATATGATTCGAGTGTGTTAAGCCTCATTGTGAGATCGATTTCACGCTTCTAGCATGGGGTTGAGGTAGGGATTCAATACTCATCTTAATTGTGATTTTAAATTATTTATATATATATATATATATATATATATATCATTATTTTATGCATATGAAAATAATGTGAAATGTATCTTAATATTAACAATGTTTTATGGAAATGTGAAATGGCAGGTTAGGTGGCACGACACGACCATAATGAGTTTTATTGTTTTATTTTTATAAATATATGCATGGTAGTATAAATATAAATTGGATCAGACTTGGGCAGTAAAAATATTAAAAATTGGTATATGTGGAGCCCCGATGTGGCGCACATCTTGGTTATTATATTGGCCCGTTGTGGCATTTGCTTGTGTGGAGCTTGTTTTGGCCTACCTTATAGACCCTAGTTGACCATTTGCAACAACTGTTACGAGGTTATGAGTGGCTCTATTTGGACGATGATGACGCGTCCTTAGGTGAGAGTTCCGAACCTGCACAAAATTTGTTTATTATTGCCCCGTTGTGGCATTTTATCATGAGGAGCCTTTCGTGGCATATGATCATGTTTGTTATGTCGTCCCGTTGTGGCACATCGATTATTCATGGCTCCTTTTTGAGGTGACCGATTATATGGCCTCTTTTGGCACATTGTTTGTTTACAGCTCTAATGTTGGAAGTCTAGTTATGCGACCCGTGTGATATTTCACTCATATATATATATTTTTATTTAAATGATTAATGTTGTCGATGATTTATATTTTATTTATATTGATAGAATGTATAAATTATAGTTATTTCTTAATTCGCATCCTCAATTCTGTTTTGTTGGAGACACACACACACACACACACACACACACCACACACACACACACACACACACACACACACACACACACACATGTATATATGTATTATACTAACCATGCATGGTTTTTGTAAAATCAATTAAGGTGAGTACATTAATCCCTACTGAGCTCGTGGTTTCGCTCACCCCTCAATTAAACATTTCTAATTAGACCATAGAGCTTTAGAGCTTCGGGGTGCGTTCTGGGCTTTAGAGCCTCGAAGAGCGGGGATGGGTTTTACTTTTCGAGAGTGTTCAGATCATGTTGAGTAGTTTTCTTCTTTTCGGCGGTGCTAGTAGAGATTATCAGACTATATAGTTGTTTAGTTGATGTATTGCATAGACGAACCATTATTTAAATTTTAATTATCTATTTTATAACAGGTGTTCACATTTAAACTAAGGGAATATTTTAGATATTTTCCGTGTGATTTTATATTTTATTTTATTTTAAAGTCCTCAGTGCATGTTTTGAAATTTTATATTTTGGTCCCTTTAGACCAAGTCATCTTTTTGACCATTTTCTGCTAACGTTTTGACCATTTGACTAGTCTTGTCATAATTTTACGTTATTTCTTTGTCACATTGTCATTAGCCCCCGATTTTGGATCGTGACAGCATTAGATGATAACTTTTGGCTTTGGCATAGAAGATTTGGTCATGTCACATGAAATTGATTTATGAAATTTCCAAGAATGTCTTAGTAAAAAGACTTTCAAAGTTAAAAATGGTGAAAGATCAAGTTTGTGAAAATTGTGAACTTGGAAAACAACTTAAAAGTTCTTTTAAAGCTAGAAATGGTTTTTCCACTTCAAAACCCCTACAACTATTACATATGGATTTATTTAGACCATTTAGAATTATAAGTTTTGGTGGTGAAAACATAGTTTGTAATAGTTAATGAGTGTTATAGATTTACATAGGTCTCTTTTTAACTCATAAAAATGATACTTTCAAATAATTCATAAATTTTTACAATCAAGTTCAAAAAGAAAAAGTTCTAACTATGTTAGGATAAGAAGTGATCTTGCGGGAGAATCTGAAAATCAATTATTTGAAGATTTTTGCATAGAGCATGTCATAAATCATCAATTTTCTTATGCTAGAACACTTCAACAAAATAGGGTTGTTGAGAGAAAAAATAGATCCTTGCAAGAAATGGCTAGAACAATGCTCAATGAACATCACTTACCAAAATATTTTTGGGCCGAAACGGTTAATACCGCATGTTTCATGATCAATAGAATGGTAGTGAGAAAAGGTCTTCATAAAACTTCCTATGAGTTATTGAAAGGTAGAAAACCAAATATTTCATTTTTTAAAGTTTTCGATTACATATGCTTTATTTTGACCACAAAATATAACCTTGGAAAATTTAATTCTAAATCCGATATTAGAATCTTTCTAGGATATTCTTCATAAAGAAAATCATATAAAGTATATAATAAAATAACTGTGATAGTTGAAGAGTCCATGCATGTGAATTTTTAAGAATCTAACAATTTTTCGTCTAGCAACAAAGTTTTGATATGAGAGATGATGGTGATGATGATGATCATTTGGGAGAGCAACTGAATGATCTACTTCTAGATGATCCCAATGACCATTTGCAAGTTGAGGATCGAGTATAACATGAAGGTAATGAAGAACCTCCTCAACAAATCAAGGTGATAACTTGATGAGCGAAAAATATATCAATATTTACCGCCCATTTTACCTAAATATTTTATTTAGTTTCTCGGGTTTGATGAACGTTTTGATGTGTTTTATGTGTTTTACAGATAAATAAAGTATTGGGATTTAATGGAAT
Source organism: Zanthoxylum bungeanum (assembly GCA_019454045.1). NCBI lineage: Eukaryota > Viridiplantae > Streptophyta > Magnoliopsida > Sapindales > Rutaceae > Zanthoxylum > Zanthoxylum bungeanum. Next base: position 70,556 of record SKCR01033764.1, read on the forward strand.
CAATCGGGGCTAAAATAATGAAATTCTGAGAAAAAATGGGGAAAACGGAAATTTTCTATATATGTCACGAAGTGCAGTCGAAAATTCCAATTTTGTGCAAGTTTCGTATTTTGGCCATAACTTTTTTATCCAACATCCGATTAAGCTGATTCAAGTACCATATTAAAGAAGATACAAAGATCTACAATTTTTACGATTTAAATATTTTCGAATTCCAAAGTTTGGAAGGCCGAAATTGATGAATAATCTAGTATATTTTATGTATTTACTATAGTCATTTTCAAAATATAATATAAAATTAATAAAATAAAAAAGTAAAAATTGTCAAACTTCCACCAAACATGCTTCCATTTATGGTGCCATGTTTGGTGTCATTTTTGGTGCCATGTTTGGTGGAGATATTGGTGGAGCAATTTGTGGAGAAATTGGTGGAAGCCTTTAGATTTTCCTATAAATACCAAGCTTAACTTTGTAAATTTTTCATGCTTTCTTTGGAGGGGTTTCTCCATGAAAATCTAAAGGAAAGTGTCTTGTATATTATTTAAGTTTTCTTGTATTTTCTTTTAATTTGTTTAATAAAATTTTATGTGTTTTCTTTTACAGCATGATGAGGTAATCTCATTCTGCTGGGGTGAAGAGGTAAGACCTTTAATATGATAAACTAGATTAATCTCCCTTATTTTAATTAAAATTTGAATTAATTAGTTTCCTCCTATATGGCCGGTTTAGGTGACAACCTTATTTACCGCCTATATGGCTGGTTTTAGATTATTGGACTTAATTTCTTCCTATATGGTCGGTTTATGTGCTAACCTTGTTACCCCCTATATGGTCGATTTATATGATTTTATTACCACCTATATGGTCGGTTGGACTTTGGACAAATGAAATTACCGCATTTATGGTATGGTTAATTAATCGGTAAACATTGAGAATAAGAGAGATTTCTAATTTTGAAATATTAAAAGTGGATCCTCTAACCCCATCATTTTCTTTTATTGTACTTTTAATTTCCAGCATTTACTTTATTTAATTTTTCAGCATTTACTTTATATCTTTTATTTTATTTAAGCTTTTATTAGCAACTAAGTCCATTATCTGGGGTTGTGATGAATTCCAGTATCACCGGGTTATAAGGGGTTATTTTATAGTTTGCGTAATATAAAGGTTTACTTATTAAGTCTTAAGCTTAATGCGTCTAACTGGCCACTAATAAGATTGATATGGTAAACTTAAAATAAACATAGACATATGGTTCAATTGGGTTATACTGGGTATGTGCAGCTGACCATAGACAAAGGCTTTTGCATAATTTTGTGTTCCAGGTTAGTAAACCGATTTATTACACAAACATGAAATAACTACTTCATCTTTAATTAGATATTGGAAGAAATCACAACCCTGAATAGTTTTATAAATTTGAATTTTCTTAAATCTACTCTCACGTAATATTTACTTATTTCAAGTTTAAAGTCACAATTTCAATCAATCAATCAATTTGTTAGATACTAGTAATCATTCGGCCTAATAAATTAATAGATTGGTATTAAGTCCTCGTGAGATCGATACTTTTTATACTACTTGAATGATACGTACGCTTACGTTATACGCGTGTGATTACGCACCGATCAAGTTTTTGGCGCCGTTGCCGGGGACTTATTTATCTTTTACTATTAGTTTTGAGGTTAGATACCTTTACTTGTATCTAATTTATCCTTTTTACTTATTGTTTTTATTTTCACTTGTTTCAGGTTCTCAGACACTACATGAGACGAACCAGAAGCTTTGAAATCCAACCTTTTGACCCAGAGATTGAAAGAACCATCAGACAGTTGAGAAAAGAAAGACGAGATGGCCAAGAAGAAATTATTAACATGAAACCTGAACCTTTGGAGGTTGCACCACCAATTCCCATTCGAGACAGAATCATTCCGGTGGTTGACGGCTTCATTTCATGTATTGTACTTCCTCTCTTACCAGTAAATGCGTGTTACACTAAAACATGCATCCAGATGATTCAGCAGTCAGTGCAATTTGGGGGGGAATGCAACTGGAGATCCTAATGCCCACATTAGCACCTTCCTGGAAGTTTACAACACTTTCAATTACAACCGAGGAGCTGAAGAAGCTATGAGACTGTGAGTTTTTCCATACTCCTTGAAAGACAGAGCAAAAGCTTGGCTACATTCACTACCAGCTGGTTCCATTACAACTTAGAACACTATAGCCACCAGATTCATTGCAAAGTATTTTCCACCAGCCAGAACAGTAAAACTGAGAAATGACATCACATCCTTTGTACAACCTGACTTAGAGACTCTCTACGAAGCTTAGGAAAGGTACAAATATTTGCTTCGGAAATGTCCTCACAACGAGATTCCAAAATGGCTTCAAGTCTAAACTTTCTATAATGGACTTTCTGGACCGATGAGAACCACAATTGATGCTGCTGCTGGAGGAGCTTTGATGGCAAAAGGAGAAGATCAAGCCTGGGACCTAATCGAAGAAATGGCCAACAATAATTCTTTATGACCAACAGAAAGGAGCATGATTTAAAGAATTGCAGGAATTTATGAAGTTGGAGCCAATACAGCAGTCAGTGCCAAGCTGGATCAGATATGCAAATTCATGGAGACTCTCAGCACTCAAAACAACATTGGAGCCACAAGTTCATCATATAGAGGAGCATCAGAACCAAACCAACCTGAAGAGATGGTGAATTTTGTCAATAATTTCAAAAAATAAGGGAACAATCATATTCAAACACCTACAACCCAGGGTGGAAGAATCATCCCAATTTTTCATGGAGCAATAATTCAGGGCAAAAGAATAATCCACCACCTAGATTCCACCAGCAGAACAAAGGCCAGGAGTATGAAAAAGAACTAGAAATGAAAGAATGGTTTGCAGAGATGTTCAAAAAGCAAGAAGCAAAATACGATGCTATATTTCAAGCCCAAACAACATTCAATCAAAGCTAATCAGCTTCTATCAAAGCACTAGAGAATCAAATTGGACAACTGACCAATGCTCAGTGTTACACACCGTCAGGTAATCTTCCCAGTAACACATAACCAAATCCCATGAACCGATGGAAGGAGCAATGTCAAGCCATTACATTGAAAAATGATACTGAAATCAACAAAGATGTTGGAATCAAGGCAACAATCGAGGAAGTTCCAAAAGATGCAGTTCCACAGATGGAGGAAAAAGAAGCAAAGGAAAAAGACAAAAGAACAGATCACTCCACCTCTACCCTTTCCTCAGCGACTTCAGAAAAATAAACTGGACAAGTAGTTTGCTCGATTCTTGGAGGTGTTCAACATTCCATTTGCAGAAGCTTTAGAAGAAATGCCCAGCTATGTCAAATTCATGAAAGACATTCTTTCATGAAAACAGAGATTGAGAGATTACGAAATAGTAGCATTGACGGAAGAATACAGTGCCATCATTCAGAGGAAACTTCCCTCGAAGTTGAAAGATCCTGGCAGTTTCACAGTTCCATGCACCATTGGAGAACATTATATCGGTAAAGCTTTATGTGATTTAGGTGCTAGTGTTAACTTAATGCCTTTTTCTATTTAAAGGAAACTATAAATTGGAGAAGCAATGCCTACCTCAGTTTCACTACAACGTGCTGATCAAACGCTCGCATTTTCGAGAGGAGTCGTTGAAGATGTGCTGGTCAAAGTTGACAAACTCATTCTCCCACTAGATTTCATCATCCTAGACATGGAAGAAGACAAAGATGTGCCTATCATCATTGGGAGACCATTCTTGGTGACATGACGAACTGTGATTGATGTTCAAAAAGGAGAACTAACCATGAAAGTTCAGGACCAAGAAGTTACCTTCAATGTTTTCAAAGCCATGAAATTCCCGAGCGATGAAAAGGAGAAGAATGTTTCAGAATTGATGTTGTTGATAATATCATCCAGGATACTGAGACAATTCCCACGAAAAAACTTGAAGCTTGCGTCACCAACATGACTGACAGCGAGCTTGATGCTGAAATTCTGGAATGTATCAACTATTTTGACAAGCCGTTCCTTTTTAAATCAACCACACTGGTTGAAAGTCTGGAACTCCCAAAGAAAGATCGAATCAAGCTTTCGATTGAAGAACTACCTCAGTTGGAGCTGAAGTTACTTCTGAGCCATCTCAGGTATGCATTTTTGGAAATTCTTCTGAATTACCTGTTATTATTTCTTCTTCTCTAACATTGGAACAAGAAGAAAAGTTGTTGAGAGTGTTACGAGAGCACAAGAAAACCATTGGCTGGACTATAGCTGACATTCGAGGCATTAGTCTATCATTTTACATGCACAAGATCCTGATGAATGACGAGTACAAACCCACAGTGGAGCATCAACGGAGACTAAATCCAATCATGAAGGAAGTCGTAAAGAAAGAAATCATCAAATGGTTGGATGCTGGCATCATTTACCCCATCTCAGACAGCACTTGGGTGAGTCCTATGCAATGTGTGCCAAAGAAAGGAGGAATTACCGTAGGCATCAATGAAAAGAACGAGCTAATTCCAACAAGAACGATGACTGGATGGATAGTATGCATAGATTACCGAAAACTGAACAAAGCCACCGGGAAGGACCATTTTCCGCTGCAATTCATTGATCAAATACTAGACAGACTGGCAGGACATGAGTACTATTGCTTTCTGGATGGATATTCAGGGTACAATCAGATTGCCATCGCCCCAGAAGATCAGGAGAAAACCATATTTACATGTCCATATGGTACTTTTGCTTTCCGCATGATGCCATTTGGATTATGTAATGCCCCAGCCACATTTCAGTGTTGCATGATGGCCATTTTCTCAGACCTGTTGGAGCAGAGTATGGAGGTATTCATGGATGACTTCTCTGTGTTTGGAGATTCTTTTGACCATTGCTTGCAAAATCTGGAATAGATGTTACAAAGGTGCGAAGACAAAAACCTAGTACTCAACTGGGAGAAATGCCACTTCATGGTGGAGGAAGGCATTGTTCTTGGACATCGGATCTCACAAAAGGGAATCGAGGTAGACAAAGCAAATATCGAGACAATTGAAAAAACTACCTCCACCAACATCAGTCAAAGGTATTCAGAGTTTTCTTGGACATGCAGGTTTTTACTGGAGATTTATCAAAGACTTTTTCAAGGTTGCAAAATCTCTTTGCAATCTTCTGGAGAAGAATGTGCCTTTCAACTTCACCAGAGAATGCCAAGAAGCTTTTGAGATCTTAAAATAGAAGCTGGTTTCTGCTCCCATCATTGTAGTACCAGACTGGACCCTTCCATTTGAGGTGATGTGCGATGCTAGTGATTTTGCTGTAGGTGCAGTTTTGGGACAACGTAAAACAAAGATTTTCCACACCATTTACTACTCCAGCAGAACTTTGAATGAAGCTCAACTCAATTACACAACCACTGAAAAGGAGTTGCTTGCAGTTGTGTTCTTTTCTCTTGTTTTTTTTTTTTTGCTTTTGTGTGTATTAGTTTTACTATCTTTTTACTGTTATCAAACGTTTGTGGGTATCGTTGCTGTAAACCCTCACGAGACTACAACTTGTCCACTAGGGACACCTAGGGGTTTAAAGGCTTGTTGCATATGCTAAATGCAAATGTGATCCCTATGAAAGTGGCTTAGTTTAATTTTTATTGTTTATTGTATTTTATTTTACTGTTTTGCTCGAGGACTAGCAAAATGTTAGGTTTGGGGGGTGTGATGAGCGGAAAATATATCAATATTTACCACCCCTTTTACCTAATATTTTGTTTAGTTTCTCGGGTTTGATGAACGTTTTGATGTGTTTTATGTGTTTTGAAGATAAATAAAGTATTGTGATTTAATGGAATCAATCGGGGCTAAAATGATGAAATTCAGAGAAAAAATGGGGAAAACGGAAATTTTCTATACGCGTCACAAATTGCAGTACAAAATTTCAATTTTGCGTAAGTTTCATATTTTCGCCATAACTTTTTCATCCAAAATCTGATTAAGCTGATTCAAGTGCTAGATTAAAGAAGACACAAAGATCTACAACTTTGAAGATTTAAATATTTTCGAATTCCGAATTTTGGGAGGCCGAAATTGATGAATAATCTAGTGTATTTTGTGTATTTACAATAGTCATTTTCAAAATGTAATATAAAATTAATAAAATAATAAAGTAAAAATTGTCAAATTTCCACCAAACATGCTTCCATGTTTGGTGCCATGTTTGGTGGAGATATTGGTGGAGCAATTTGTGGAGAAATTGGTGGAAGCCTTTAGATTTTCCTATAAATACCAAGCTTAACTTTGTAAAATTTTCATGCTTTCTTTGGAGGAGTTTCTCCATGAAAATCTAAAGGAAAGTGTCTTGTATATTATTTAAGTTTTCTTGTATTTTCTTTTAGTTTGTTTAATAAAATTTTGTGTGTTTTCTTTTACAGCATGAGGAGGTAATGTCATTCTGCTGGGGTGAAGAGGTAAGACCTTTAATATGATAAATTAGATTAATCTCCCTTATTTTAATTAAAATTTGGATTAATTAGTTTTACACCATATGTCTGGTTTAGGTGACAACCTTATTTACCGCCTATCTGGCTGGTTTTACATTATTGGACTTAGTTTCCGCCTATATGGTTGGTTTATGTGCTAACCTTGTTACCGCCTATATGGTCGGTTTATATGATTTTATTACCACCTATATGGTCGGTTGGACTTTGGACAAATGAAATTACCGCCTTTTTGGTCTGGTTAATTAATCGGTAAACATTGAGAATAAGAGAGATTTCTAATTTTGAAATATTAAAAGTGGATCATCTAACCCCAACATTTTCTTTTATTGTACTTTTAATTTCCAGCATTTACTTTATTTAATTTTTTAGCATTTACTTTATGTCTTTTATTTTATTTAAGCTTTTATTAGCCTTAGGTATGTGTCGGAACTAAGTCCGTTATATGAGGTTGTGATGAATTCCAATATCACTGGGTTATAAGGGGTTATTTTATAGTTTGCGTAATAGAAAGGTTTACTTATTAAGTCTTAAGCTTAATGCGTCTTGTTAACTGGCCACTATAAGATTGATCTGGTAAACTTAAAATAAACTTGACAAAGGAATTTTAGGTTTCAGCCTTAGACTTAATAGCTCACGATCTTCCTTGAGGATAGATAACCCTTTAATAGATTTTCTTACAGGATAGACATATACCTGTCAGGCGGGGGTAACCATAATTGGAACTTAATCTTAATGAATCCAGGTAATTTGGTTGACATAGACATATGGTTCAATTGGGTTATACTGGGTATGTGCAACTGACCATCGACAGAGGCTTTTGCATAATTTTGTGTTCCGGGTTAGTAAACCGATTTATTACACAAACATGAAATAACTACTTCATCTTTAATTAGATATTGGAAGAAATCACAACCCTGGATAGTTTTATAAATTTGAATTTTCTGAAATCTACTCTCACGTAATATTTACTTATTTCAAGTTTAAAGTCACAATTTCAATCAATCAATCAATCAATCTGTTAGATACTAGTAATCATTCGGCCTAATAAAATTAATAGATTAGGTATTAAATCATCGTGGGATCGATATTTTTTATACTACTTGAACGATACGTGTGATTGCGTTATACGTGTGTGATTACGCACCGATCATAACTCTCCATCTATTCCTAAGGAAATTAAATATGTTACAGTTATGAAATAACATTCTAGGGAATTAATTATAGAAGCTCCATCTGAGAAAATTATCATAAGACACAAACTTAGAACTTTTTGAAATCACATGGCATTCATTTCTCAAATTGAGCTTAAAAGCTTCCTTGAATTCGAAAAAGATGACCATTGGATTATGGCTATGCAAGAGAAATTAAATCAATTTGAAAGAAATAAAATGTGGCGGCTAGTTCCTAGACCTACTCATCAAAGTGTTATTGGAATAAAATAGGTTTTTAGAAATAAACTTGATGAGTCGCGATTGGTTGTGAGAAATAAAACTAGATTAGTAGCGCAAGGCTACAACCAAGAAAAATGAATAAATTATGATGAAACTTTTACTCCCGTAGTTAGACTTGAAGCCATTCGAATCCTTTTGGCTTTTGCTAGTCCTAAAAATTTTACACTTTATCAAATTGATATGAAAAGTATTTTTCTTAATGAGTACATTATGAAGGAAGTTTATGTTAAGCATCCTTTCGGTTTTGAAAATGTTGATTTGCCCAATGATTTTACAAATTAACCAAAGCACTTTATGGACTTAAGAAACCTTATAGAGCATGGTATGATAGGCTTACCTCTTTTATTTTAGAAAATGACTTTGTCATGGGAAGATTGATACCACATTATTCATTAAGAATAAGCATAATGACATATTAATAGTTCAAAATTATGTTGATGATATTATTTTTGGTGCTACTAACCCCTCGTTGTGTGAGGAATTTTCAAATTGTATGAGTAATGAGTTTGAGATTAGCATGATTGGAAAGCTCAAGTTCTTCATCGGACTACAAATTGATCAAAGAAAAGATGGAGTGCTTATAAATCAAGCCAAATATGTCAATGAGCTACTAAAGAAATTTGGGATGGAATCAAGCAAACACCATTCGACATCCACGAGTTCAACCTTACAACTTGACAAAAATGAGGAAGGTAAACCTATAGACATTAAACGATATTGAGGTATGATCAGATCTTTACTTTATTTAACCGTTAGTACACCTGATATCATGTTTAGTGTTTGTATGTGTGCATGATTTCAATCTAATCCTCGTGAAACTCATCTTTGCGCCGTAAAATGAATATTTAGATATCTCTCGGGAATAATTAATTTGGGACCAGACTTTGGCGGATGTAGTTTGGATAGAAAGAGTACAAGTGATACTTGTCATATATTGAGTAATTGCTCAGTCTTATGGTTTATCAAGAAATAAAATAGTATTGTCCTTTCAACTACCGAAGATGAATACATTACGGCGGGCAGTTGTTGCGTTCAAATACTTTAGATGCAACATACGATTAGAGACTATAGGGTCATTCTTGAGAAAAACCTCCTTTTATGTGACAATCCAAGTGCCATCAACTTGTCCAAAAACTCTATTCCCACTGTAGGGCCAAGCATATTGATATAAGACATCATTTCCTTAGAGATCACGTTGGTCAATAGGATGTGGTTCTTGAGTTTGTTCCGATCGATCAAAAATTGGTGGACATCTTCACAAAACCTCTTCCCGAATAGAGTTTCATAAGAATTAGAAGGGAATTATGCATTATTGCATTAAATGAATGAAATGTGTTTTTTATTGCTATTTATGTGTATTGAGTGATATTATACATGATTTGCTTCAGTTGATGTTAATTGTTTGTTTTGAGTGTTGATGGATATCAGTAAGTTAATTTATAACTTGTGCAAACCATTAAAAGTGCTAAAAAAAATAAATTTGAGGCCATTTTATCAAAAATTAGCTCAGATTTCCCTTCGTAAACTTTTTAGGACCGGTATATCGGTCTTGGATAGCGCTTACCGATCTAAGGAGACTGACATACCAGTCAGTATACCGATCTCAGCGTTTTAAGACCCCGAATAATGTTAGTCGCACATTTCTTCACCAAAATTTATCCAAACTCTAAAAAAACACTCTATTCGATCTCCAACTCGATCCTAAGGTAATTTCGTTCCGTTCTTACTCTCTTTTAATCATCATTTTCACTTATTATTCTTAGGTTATTAGAATCTTAGGTTTTAGGTTTAGAAATCTTAGATTTTAATTTTTTAGATTCGCATCTTTTGTGTGTTTTTTTGGTTAAAATTTCTTATTTCAAATCATTCTAGGAAGTGTTTAGAGCTATTATCTTTCATCATTTTGCATCCATTTCGTTGTTTTTGAAAAATCTCAAAATCAAGCAAATTTTCGGCCAAAAACCCCAATTTTGTTTTTCAAAAAAAGGACCCTGAATTTGATCGCCAGTGCTATTTTCAAAATGCTCGAAAAACTAATATTTACACTGCTCATATTAAAAACAAAGTGCTTTCCAAACAGTTTGATTGTGATATTAACGATTTAGTCGACTTTTTATTTTGATTTTTATTTATTGTGTACGTAAAATACTGCTTCAGATGCTCAACAGGAAAATAAATATGAAATCTGAATTCCAAGACTCAGAAACCTAAAATAACATGACAGCTAAATTCAAATCGGACTTAGAAAATATTCATCGTATTTAGATTGAAAATAAAATAAGCTTATGATATATTTAACTGCACATTTTATATAAATATATAAAATAAAACAAAACGAAAGAAAAAAAATACAAAAAAGAAGGAAACAGAAATAAAATGACAATTTTTTTTTTTTAAAAAAAAAAGTGGCCATCCACCTTTTGGCAACTGCGAATGCGGTTCAGTTAATGGCTATCAAAAAAACAAATATTATTTTAATTAAATTGAAGGGACCTAATTTAATTATATTATTTTAATACATAAATATTGAATATAGATAAAATATTATATGATAACAATAGAAGATATATAAATCACTTTTCGATAGGGATGGTAATGGTTGGTTATACGATCATTTTAGGCATACCTGAAACAAAAAAATATTTCATGGTTGGTATCTGTATTTGAAACAGACCGAAAAATCAAATATTTGAAACCAATCAAAATAATCGAAAATTTAAAAATTTAAAAATTTGAAAAATTAAAAAATATAATTAATAAGTTACTTGCCTAAAAAATTAATTTTGCATTTATAATTAATATTATAATATTTTAAAATTTATTTTTTGTTGGATATTGGATATCGAAAATATAGAATACATATCCATTTTGTATACCTAATTTCATAGCTGGAACCTATATACTATCCATTTAAATTTGGATAACGAATAATTTTCAGTCGGGATATCTATTATATCCGATCAAATTGTCATTCATACTCTTCAATGTTTAAAAATGAGATGTAAAATCTCAATTAGTAAATATTTTGAAATCAATTTTGATGACGTGACTATTTTAGTGAGCAAGTAAATAATATTTGATATGCGAAAATGATATATGCACATAACAAAAATGCACATAAATACTAAAAACAAAAACTTATTTTCGTCATATGGAAAAATATTTTTTTAATCCTGTAATTACTAATTAAACGTTTTTTGGTTTTTAGTATTATGTGCAATTGTTTGTGCACCTTTGTGTGCATGATCTTTACTATTTAGCATGTCTTTTGGAGTTACTCTAATAATATTATCATACGTGTTAAATTATTAAAAAAACTCTAAATAAATGATAATTATATTTGATGCAACTACACATGTCATATATTTAATTGGGGTTATTATGTCATCCATATCTCTATCTATTAAAAATATATTTATAAAATTTGACCAAATTAGGTATACGTGGCCATAAATTGGCCCAACAAGGTAACCAATTGATCATTTATGATTTTATTTTTGACATGAATTTAAGGCCACCCAAAAGGTGCCTCTCTCTCCTCCATCTCCCTTTTCTCTTTGTAAACCCATATCTCACGTTGTTTTTTTGGGTAATTACATCCTAATTCACACTTTTAAACAATTATTTTTGGGTCTCTCTCACATTTGACACACTAGTGTATCCAAAGCATATGAATTTTCCATAGAATTTACATTGTTGTCTATCCAACAATGACTTTCATATAAGATATAACACTTGTTACAACTCATTGAATTTTTTGGCCACTTTAGTCTTTATTATTTCCACTTTCGAACTATTATTTTTTGGGGCTCTCTTACAAATAACTTGAACAACACGCACCTTTCCATATGAATTCGTACAAACTTGTTGCATATATATAATGTTTTGTTTCACATTTACAAAACCTTACAATTTATTATATATATATATATATATATATATTTTTTTTTTTTTTAAAAACCCTACATTTTACAACAGTCACAAAAAGTAACACTCTAATATTTTTTTGTACGTATTTATTATTTTTCAATATTATTTGTAATAAAATATAATTTTTATAAAGATATAATAGTAAAATATTATACCCCAATACTTCTTATACTAATTTATTATTTCTAATTTTTAAAATAATAAAATGATAAAAATCACCAATTATTAAAATATCCTTCAAATGGTTTAAATTTAATTAAATTATAGCAAAAGTATATTTAACATTTTATTTCGTTTTTTTTTTTTCTTTATAGGTGGTAAAACTACTTCCTCAAGCTAACTTGACCCATGTGTCAACTCGAGTTGATCCAATTAAATTTTTTTTAAAAAAAAAAAAAAAAAAAAATTCGCAAAGCTTTCTCAGTCATATGAAGGTTCATTGTAAAGTCCGGAAGTCATCGGTCAACGCCATGGGTTGATTTCAATCATATACATGACATTGTTACTTTGGTAGTTGATTGTTTCTGCAATTACACAAGCAGTTGAATCCACTAATGGCTCTCAAAGCAATAACTAATAATAATCACACTCTTTTGAGCATCATTTCGTTGTTAGTACTGTTGCCAGGGTTTTCGTATTGCCAGACAGACAAATTACTGCAAGGGCAAGTCCTGAAAGATGGGGAAGAGCTTGTTTCAGCTTTTGGCAACTTCAGGTTCGGATTCTTTACCCCTTACCGCCGCAAAACAACAGTCCGTTACTTAGCAATATATTACAAGAAGCCTACAGATAGATTTGTCTCCCGATACATTAACACTTTGTCGTCTTGTTACTATCGATATCCAAGTTGTTGGGAATTCTGCCCAGCAACAGCAAACCTGCAGGGAGAAACAGCAAACCTGCAGGGAGAATTAGAAACAGCAAACTTGCAGCCTGTGTGGGTTGCCAACCGCAACACTCCAGTCTTATACAATGAATCGGCTAGTTTACCATCGACAGCGGCGATGGGAATTTGAAAATTTTACGAAGAGGTGGTACTTCTATTGCAGTAAGTAGAGTTCAAACAACGGGTAATACAAGTGCTGTGCTACTGAAAAATGGCAATTTGGTGCTGTATGAGATGAATTTGGATGGATCTGTAAGGAGGGCGCTGTGGCAGAGCTTTGATTATCCGACTGATACGCTTCTGCCTGGGATGAAATTGGGGATTGACTTGCGAACAGGGCAGCGATGGTTTCTCCAATCAGGGCGTACATCTGGATCTCCTGCCGAAGGTTCATATCTCCTTGGTCTTGGGATGGATCCAAAGCTCAGAAACAAGTTGGTCATTTGGAAAAATAATAAAGTTTTTTGGACTAGTGGGATTTGGCTAAACAAGTCCTTACATTCCAATTTTCATATATACAACTTCAGCTACACTTCAAATGAACAAGAGAGATACTTAACATATTCTGTAAATGAAGACGTTACATCATTTCCAGTTTTAACTATTGATTCATACGGCGGACTCATGGATGACAGTGGATCAGATATTTCATGCTCTTGTTTTGGAAGATGTGAAGAACAGCCCACTTATTATGGCTCTGGGCCATCGAACAATGACGGTAAATCTGCATCAACGTTGAAGTTATTTTTTTAATATTCTTTTTTAAAATCAAATAAAGAAGTGAATCAAAATTGAATCCGAATCCAGTAGGACCAGTACTGATTTTTTAATATATTTATTGGAAGCTATTCCTTGGCAGGTGAAAAAATGAAGTGGTGGTTCTGGTTAATCATTGCAGTTGCCGTAGCACTAGGGGTATGCCTATTGCTTTACTTAGCCTATCGAATCCGTAGAAAATACTTCAAGGCTCAGGGTATGCAATCTTCTTTCATTAATCGACACTATGATTAACCATCACTGTTGTTAATTAAATGGATTAATTCATTCTTAATTTTCTTTCACGTCAGAGGAGAGCCCGAGGATGTCTTTAGTCATTGTGGTAGGAGTAGCTTCAGTAGTACCTCTGTTGGGCTACATATCATTTTTACTGTTGAAAAAACTTAAGGCTAAAGGTAATCCCTTGGAGTTGGAACAAATATTAACAATTACCTGAACTACGGTACATTACTCAATTTGATACTTCTTATGTAGTGGAAAGCATGATTAATCGACAAAAGCTTTTACGAGAACTTGGACATAATGTGTCACTCCCCACCATATTTGGGAACAGAAAAGCACAAGCTAATAAAGATCAAACCATGAAGCGTGACTTGAAGATATTTGATTTCCAAAACATTGCTGCTGCTACTGACAACTTCTCTACTGCTAATAGACTCGGACAGGGTGGTTTTGGTCCTGTTTATAAGGTATTTTTCTTTTCACTTGTATGTTTTATTGTTGTTATAAGTAAGTAATGTTAGACAGAGCCGATATGATATCAGGGAAAGCTACTGGATGGACAAGAAATAGCAATAAAGAGGCTCTCAAAAAGTTCAGGACAAGGAATAGTGGAGTTCAAGAATGAAGCTAAACTCATTGCAAAACTTCAACACACTAATCTTGTTAGGCTTTTTGGATGTTCTCTTCACGGAGGTGAAAGGCTTTTAATTTATGAGTACATGCCTAACAAAAGCTTGGATTTCTTCATCTTCGGTTCGCTTCTGTCCAACATATTTATAAAGAATTTGCAAAAACATTAATTTCTTTTTTATCAACTACTAATTAATCCAACATTTTGTTACTAATAATTGTATGATGAGGCAGATTCAAGTAGAAAAAAGTTATTAGATTGGAAGACACGTTTGAACATAATTGAAGGGATCGCTCAAGGACTTCTTTATCTTCATAAATATTCAAGATTAAGAGTAATTCATAGGGATCTAAAAGCCAGCAACATCTTACTTGATGACCAAATGAATCCAAAAATATCCGATTTTGGCATGGCTAAAACTTTTGCGATGAATGAATTAGAAGCCAACACAAACAGAATTGTTGGAACACAGTAAGCATATCTTATATATTTACAAAAGCCTGCGAGTGCACTAAATTTTCAATTTTCCTATCAAGTACTAATTAATAGTGATGTTCAATTTCTTTCTCCAGCGGATATATGTCTCCAGAGTATGTAATGAATGGCATTGTTTCAATGAAATCTGACGTATATAGCTTTGGAGTATTGGTACTAGAAATAATAAGCAGTAAGAAGAATAATAGTAGCTATGACACAGAGCGTCCCCTCAATCTTGTAGGATATGTAAGTGTTCAATCACATTCTTTTAAATGATGTTTCAAAACATTTTGGATAATATGCATCTATCTAACTTTATTGAATGTGAAACATTGACCTCTTTCAGACATGGCAATTGTGGAATGAGGGCAAAGGTTTAGAGTTCATAGACTCAACATTGGATGCATCATGCTCTCCCGATGAAGTAGTGAGATGTATTCATGTCGGTCTTTTGTGTGCTCAAGACAGGGCAACTGATAGACCAACAATGTCCGATGTTGTTTCCATGCTTACTAACGATACTATGGCTCTGCCTACACCAAAGCAACCGGCGTTTTTCATTAACGTTGCATCCGATTATCAAGAGTCAGAGGTTACAGAAATCAAACTAGAAGTGTGTTCTGTGAATGAAGTGACGATTTCAAGGATGGAAGCTAGATAAGTACAATAGTTATTTAAGAATAATAATAGCAATTTAGTAAGTTACTTTGTTACACCCCTCTCATAATTCACATATAAAGAATAATGTGCGACTTATTATTTAGGATTACAGGCTATGTACTTTTACTCATATACTCAAATTTTATTATTAAAATGTTGAGACTATGTTTTTACTCAAGCTCTATGGTTTATTTTTTTTCTTTTCTAAAAAACATAAATCTTCATTTTAAACTCTTAGCAACCCTAAAGAAATTTAGCCGATGTTCTCAAGTTTATCACTAGTATTTTATCCCAGGCCGGACTCATATCAAAAAGCCCCGGCCCAAACCGGGCTCATATAAACTTTTGGTTCTTAAGTTGATGCATCTGCATTTTATGAATTGAGACACTATTATTGTTGATATGTTTTAGTATAAGAGTTGGATTATTAATGGTTTTTGGATTAAAAAATTGAATTACAAAAAAAAAAACCCGAGCCCAAAACGGGCTTGAACCCAAAACCAGTCACGCGCATAGCTGAGAAGCCAGGACCAGTCACGCACATAGCTGAGAAGCCAGGACTAGTCACGCACATAGCCATATGATGATCAAACTTTAATTTTTAATCATGCGCTTGTAATGCTCAAAGGCTGCCTGTGTCGTTTCGGCTTCTTGACTTTAATCATGTGCGATTCTTGCTTTGTTTTGATTTTGAACAGCCCACGCCCTTTGCCCAACACATATACCAGCCTGATCATGCACCCAATATAGCCACGGCCAATCATCAAACATGAGCCATGAAGTATATCCAATCACGCACACAGCCAGCAGGTCCAGTCACGCACGCAGCCTAATCAACAAAAGGAAAATAAAGCTTTTGATACAGTGATACATCTTCCATGATCATGCGTGACTTTGATCAAATCAAAAGTTTATTATGTGAGTTGAGGGTGGGCTCGGATAAACTTAGAGAAAATTTTCTCCTTTTTGTTTTCTTTTTTTCTTTCATTTTCAATCTCATTAAAAAATGATAAAGGAGGCTAGGTTTTTTTTTTTTTTTTTTTGGAAGAGAAAACTTCATATTTATATTTATAGTTTATGTTAATTAAATATACATTTATAAAATTATCTATAACCCTAATCACACATATAAATATTGGCCAATGACATTTTTATCACAAAAATTATTAATTTCAAAAATTAAATATAATATCAAATATCATTTAATTTGAAATTAAAATTTAACATGTAACTTATATCATGATATAAATTACATATTTGATTTTGAATTAAATCAAATTTAATTTAAAAATCAAATCCTATATTAAATGATTATCTAATAATCATTAATATAAAAACAATATATTAAACACTTTAATATATAATTTCAAAGTGTGACATTATATAATTATTAATCAATTTAATAATTATATCAATAAATAATTCTCAATTATTTAATATTTTTTTCAAGTGAGTTCATAATTAGACTATCCAATTATTCCATGGATTTCTATAGTGTAACAAGCTAACACGAGGACCAAATAGACCTACAATTTCGAGCTCCAATAATCTCAAAATATTAATTAAAATCTTTAATTAAATATTCTGAATTATTAACTTTAGGTTATTCTACTAAAAACCTAAAGTTGTACTCTCGTTACTGCAGATATATTTTATACCGAATGTCAACGACGTCCACCGATATAACCATTGCATACAGATTGACCATTCACGAGTATCTCATAATTAGATCCAGATCTTTTGGTTCCTTATACCCCTCTAATTATTTTGTACCATAAGTACCATTGATTCTCTAATGAACGATTTATTCACAACTATTATAAATATTAATATTTCTATTTGTAATAGAAAGACTTGTGTGCTCTAACCGTTCAAGTACCGAATCAACCCTTAAGAAAGATACTCATATACTTCCCGCAAGAAGAAGTGAATTCCATATTTATATAAAACGTCACCAGCTACACACCAAATCATGTCCCCAAAATACGTAGCTATGGTCGGGATTGCTTCACCAACCCCACCTTTGTAAATTAAAGGAGATAGCCTGTCATGCAGGAATTTGTAGTATACTCAGAATTAAGATCAACCCATATATGATCATCTATTAGACTGATACGAAATTCTTTATTTAACAGATATTAAAAGAAATTCATTTATGTATTGGTCCAACCCTATATGATCGCATCATATAAGGTACCTTTATTCCCATGTCACCACATTAACAAACCCGGATCAAAGTTGCCATACAATATGGAATGGACCGCAGCTGTAGATAAACCACAAAAAGTGCCCGTTTTTGTTTGCTATCTACAGACTATTTAGGATCACTAATTTCATATTTAAATCCTCCTGTGTATAACACTTATACACTAAATCTGAAAGTACATTTAGTATCCAAGGGCATACATGATAATTTATAATATGCAACTTTAAAATCAACATTTTAATAAATGAATAACTGCATCGTTTATTATTTAAAATAAAATCTCGTTTACATATTACATCATGCTCTTGGCTATATATCCCAACAATCTCCGACTTGCACTAGAGCAAATAAGATATGTCGCATAATCCTAGACCCTCAAGGTGACCTTTAAACACTTTTGCCGTCAAGGTCTTTGTAAACGGATCAGCCAAATTGTCTGCAGAACGCTATCTGCAACATCTCCATAAAGAGATGATATTTCCTCTCTATATGCTTCCCTCTCTTGTGGTCTCTTGGTTCTTTGGAATTTTACCATTGCACCATTATTATAATAAAAAAGTGTGAGTGATATATCCATATCTGTAACAACTTCCAGATCTCCCAAGAATTTATGGAGCCATACTGCTTCCTTAGTTGCTTCACAAGCCGCTACATGCTCAGCCTCCATGGTGGAGTTCACAATACCATATTGTATTATACTATTCCATACTATCGTTCCACCAAATAGGGTGAATACTGATCCGAATGTTGATTTCTCATAATATACATCCATCTGAAAATCAGAATCTATATATGCTCTAAAGACCATATCCTCTTCAAAATATACAAGCATATAATCTCTCATTCTCTTGAGAATATGCTTTATAGTCACCCACTGATCAAATCCCGGTTAGACTGAAAACTACTAACTTCTCCCACTACATAGCGGATGTCAAGTCTCGTGCATCACATACATGAGACTTCCAACAGTAGAGGGATGTGGGATATGTCTCATCTCCTCAACTGCTTAACGTGTCTTAGGAACTGTTACTGTCTTCGACAAGTAAATTCCATGTTGAAGAGGTAAAATACCTTTCTTGGAATTCAACACCCAAAATCGAACAATCTTGTCGATAGAAGATGCTTGAGACACAACTAACAGTCATCTCTTGTGATCCCGAATAATTTGGATCCCAAGACACAACTCGCATTTCCTAAATCTTTCATTTGGAATTGGTTAGCTAGTCAGGATTTTACTTTCGATAATACTTTTACATCATTCTCAATGAGTAAAATATTATCGACATAAAATATGAGAAAAACCACCTTACTGCAAATGACACACTTGTATATATATGGCTCATCAGCGTTATGCTCAAAATAATAAGACTTGATCATCACATCAAATCTTATTTTCCAAGATCAAGATGCTTGCTTTAGTCCATAAATTGACCTTTGCAGTTTTCAAACCTTTTTCTTTTGACCTTAGACAACGAATCTCTCCAGTTGCGTCGTATAGATGCTCTCATCAAGACTAGCATTCAAGAATGTTATCTTGACGTCAATTTGCCATTTCTCATATTCATAATATGTTGCAATGGATAGAAGAGCGTGAATAGATTTAAGCATGACCACTGGCGAAAAAATCTCCTCATAGTTGACTTCCTCTTACTAGGTATAACCCTTGGCCACAAACCTTGTTTTGAAGGTCTGTATCTTCATATCTATTCATCTCTGTTTCTTGTAGGTCCACTTGCAACATATAGGTTTTATCTCATTAGGCTGGCCTACAAGATCCCAGACTCAGTTGGGGTACACGGAATCCATCTCGAGATTCATGGCTTTGAGCTATTCCTTTTTATCAGGATCATCCATTGCACTACGATAGTTCAATAGATCATTTACATCATTATTGGAGGTGACAAATCTTGCCTCTCCAAACCCTAGACAGCTATCATGTTATCGCATAACCCTTCACCACGTCCAGGTGGTAGACTCTCCTGATATTACTGCATCTGACACTCAGATGTCAAATGTGTTACGTTATTGTAATTGTCAACAACTGTTGTTGGTCATGTATTGGTCTAACCAGAAAGTAACTCCTCGAGTACCAATTTACTACGAGGTATGAATTCTCTAATATAGTCATTCTCAAGGAATACAAACAATTTGATCTCTTCTTAGACTATAAAAAAAGTTAATCCATAGTTTCACTATCAATAAACATTGATCTCATCATGTCTAGTAGGGTTTGATTTCTCCTTTCTGTAACATCATACTGATGTGGTGTTCCAAGTGCTATGAGTTGGGATTTCATCCCATTCTCAACAAAGAACTCTTTAAATTCATTGACAAGTTCTTTTTCATGATCTGATCGTAGAATTGTGATGTATTTACCTAATCGATTTTCAACCTTAGCACTATACTCTTTGAACTTTTCAAAAGTATATAATTTATGCTGCATTAGGTAAACATGCACATATATAGAATAATCATCAACAAATGTGACGAAATAGTCATAATCACTTAGTGATTAATTGGCTCTTAGCTATTTCCAACAAAAAGGTCTATTGATCATATTACCTTCTAGACTAGACTCATAGACTGGTAAGTTGCGGTCATTTAACTGACTTAAAGTTCCACTTTCTACTAATCAGTTTATCTTGTTAAGGTAAATATGGCCAAGTCTAAGATGCCACGGATATGTGTTATTATGAGAAATCATTTGCCGTTTGGTTTGAGGTTTTTCAACCTCAAACATCTTGTAGGCATTGCATTTTTGCATATCAGCCCAATGATGAGCCTCGAATGGAGGCACTACTTTTTAGTTGCGGAAGTTGCGGAAAGCGGTCGTCGGAAGGAAAGGGTCAAGAATTGACATTTTTATTGGATTTGGTTCGCTTGTTCGAGCTTCGGGTTTGCTCGTTCGGTCTCAATTTAAATTTATCCTCGGCCCGGTTCACAAAAATACCCCGCGTCCAAACTATTTCACATGCCCATTTCCCCTTTCTATAAACCAATTACACAAAATCATATGCCTCACGCCCACTTTTACCAAACAAATAAACAATTAACACAAACAATCTCCCCACCCACGTGAAGTAACACACACACACACACAAAACAAATAATAAGAAAGAAAAAACCCCACCTTCACAGAGACCAAACAAGCACCAACCACAAAGCAACAAAAACCCATGCACTGCCCATTCTCACCTCACCCATTCCTACCACTCATGCAACCACCCTCCACTCACCAACTTGCAACACCCATACCTTATCCATGCATTGCCATCCTCCATTATCTTCCTCACTCATTGCAAACAAACAAAACCCTCCTTCACGCATCATATCTTCTAGCCAGCCCTACGCCCCTCTTTCAGAGAAGCAGCCTGTGCCTCCCTCAACCTTTCTCCAGTCTCGGCAACTCACCAGGCAACAAAAAACCCGCATCGGCAACCCTTCAACACAGACACCTTGCACATCCCTCACATAAAATACACACTCCAGAGACACAATAAGCTTCACGCACCATATTGCCGCACCTAGCAAAACCCTCCATTAACAGCAACACACCTAGCACTTGCCACTGCCCTCAACACTGACTTCAAACCACGCCACTAATCACATTCAACAGCCGCATATCATCCTCACTTACCAACACCTGATCGTTCCTAGCCTGCTCCACTCATTATAATTAAACACGTCCCTTGCTCCTAGCCTCACGCCACACATAAGTCCTTAGTGCATCACACACCCATTTGCCACTTCATCTTTCAGCCCCCATGCAGACCACGTGAAGACTTTCAGCACACATAACCTCTCAACAATGACCCTTAAAACCACACAGCCCCCTCACCGATAATATTAAAACCTGCAACTCACGCCCACAACAGCCCCTCAACCATCACCAACACATAACAGCCTTCCACCTCTCTTAGAACCTCTCGACCACTCCACCTGATCACTAGCCTGCCAACAAACACCCTCTTGCCTTTGCTCACTTAGCTCACGCCTAACCCCTCACGTATCAGCCTAGGACCTCTCTTGGAACCTCTCGCCTTTCTCTCTCTCTGAGCCCCAAGACAGCCCACGCCACTCTCAAGGCTTCATACCTCCACAGCAACCCCTGCCTCCCTTTCAGACTCACGCACACAGCCTCTCAACCACGCTACCTGCACACCTCCACAGCAGCCCAAACGCACGCCTCAACCCTCAAAGCAGACCACTCAGCTCCTCCATCAACCTCACGCTACTGCTCCCCTTATCACATAGCAACCCCTGCATCCCATGCATAACCTTTCGGTCCCTCTCATGTAACACCCCTTCACGTAACCAGCCCATGCACACGTTCACTGCCAAGCTTCAACAACCCTCTAAACCATGAAATAGGTTATCATAATCGCCCAAAATCGTGACCAAAGTTGACGTAAGGATAATTTAAGAGAGAGAAAGAGAATTTGAGTTGAAAAAGAGAGAAAATAGCGAGTGAAAATAACAGAAAAGTACAGAAAAATCACAAGTGAAAATAACGAGTGAAACGGTGAAAATGGCGAGTCAAAACTGTGAGAAAATGGCCAAAAATAGCAAACTGTAACTGCGGGTGAAAATAGTGAAAACATAGAAAACAGTGAACTCGTGAAAATAGTAGAAACAGCGGACCAGTGAAAACAGAAAAAACAGCGAACCTATGAAAACAGTAGAGAATAGCGGACCGGTGAAAGCAGCGAAACGATATCCCTTCCGGCACCGTGGAACGCACTCCCGGAAAGAGACTAAAAAGGTAAGACCTGAGGGCACCCTTTTATTTATTTATCTTTCATTTTTAGTTATTTTGTTATTTTATTTCGCATGAGAATTGTGGATTGGTGAATGATGTGATTCCGGATGGACGAAATATGTGTTATTTCTTGTGGTATATCGGATGGAAACTCGGACATAAATTCCGTAGCCGAATTCGAATGGACGATAGTGCGGTTTGTACTCGGGATACAATGCCACGTACCGCTTGAAAGACATACGCATTTCGTTTCATCCAATCTTGTATTTGAGCATGATTAGGTTGTTAGTATGTTATTTATTTCTTAAGCATGAGTTAATTTAGTCTTGTTATTTAATTTTCAAAGCATGATTGTGTTATTTAGGCATGTTGTTTCTTCATTCTTTATGCATGATGTTTCGTTTAGTTTATAATTATGTTTAAATAGTTATTCGTTTATTTTGGTTTAATGGCTCAATATGCTCGTTGTGTTACATTGCGTGAAGTTATTTGGATGAAAGCATGATTAGATCTAAGTATCCTTGAACATGATTATTGAGTAGACTTGGTTAATATTACACAAATCCATTTATTACAAACGACATAAGTAAGGGACAATTCCGAACCCAACGGTTTGAGGTCTTCCCTTGCGAGGGGTGAATGCGGCCTTAAATCATTTTCCCGGTTCACACCGGGTGGCGACTCCATGTTATTTCGTACTTCCCAACCGGGCCGCGAGCCCGGAACAGCGTCGCCCAGTTTCTGTGTCCTACAGTCTGGCGACTCCACTGGGGATAGAGAATCGGCCCCGAAATAATGTCTTGTAATGTTTGTGATTTGTGTTTTAATTAACCATGTTTACTGTGGGTTTAAGGAGTTTAATTAAAGGCATTGTTAGAACTAGGTGATGGTTTGATGTCTTCCTTCACTCACTACCTTTCTATAAGGAAAAACTGTGAAGGCACCTCGATAATCATCTTGTTGTGATAGACTAGTTTGGAGGACTCGTTGTTTATTCCTGTCACCAAGCGATAAGAGCCTAAGAGGCTTGGGTACTTAAGTGAGCCTCGCTCCACCCTCCCTCTGGGGAATCTACAACGGGAAGTCCATTCGACAGTTAATCACATACCGTAACTCGTTGTTTATTCCTGTCACCAAGCGATAAGAGCCTAAAAGGCTTTTGTATTTAGGCCTCTTATCATTTGAAGTTGTTTAGCCATGTATCGCAAAAGTATAAACTTGTTGGGCCATTTCAACTGAGACAAGTTTGCACCGCGCAATAATATGATTGAACACTTTAAAATGATAATGGGCCAATTAGTGCAAATTCTTTTATAAGCTCATTTATTTTATACATCGCATACACGACATGCACTCATGCATACACGCATCATGTTAACCCTTTTTGTGTCTTAAAAGCCATCATAGATTCCCGTTGGGTTAGGAAAGCAGAGAGACTCGTCAAGAGACCGTCAGTCAACATGAGCAAAGTTAGCAAACGAGAGATCCCACCTGGATCAATTGGAGATTAAAATAACAGGAATTATTTAGATATTGCAAGTTCTGACTAATGTTGCGGCCAATTTGACCGTACCCGGTATAGCCGATAACAGAAAGTTGTACAATCAGAATGGAAAGACCATCAGGGAATCCTCGGAAGAAGTAAGCAGAAAAGACAGTATAGTCATTCAGCAATGGGAAACAGGGCAGTGAGACTATCAGATTTAAAAGAGAATGAGTTCACCGAGCCGATCAATGTTAACAGACTGAAGCTGTATTTAGCCTGAGGGAGAGAAGACTGAGCAGCCACCAAGAGAATTGGAAGAAAACCTAACCTAATGGGATAGGAAATTCATTCATGCATACACGTAACTTGCATCCCTTGTTTTGTGTTTTATGTTTGCAGATTTCAGAGAAAAGAGAACTAGCAAGAGGAAACACATGGCGCCGAGGAGCATAATGAGGGTCTAACCCATCATGAACAGGGAGTACCTCTACACTTGCATACGTATACATTACATGCACACGTCTTTATTCTGTTGTTTTGTATTCGCAGGTTTTAAAGAAGAAAAAAAAAAAGCGGCAAAGATCAAAAGGGGACACAAGCACTGAGGACGACATTGAAGCCACCTTGACAGATGGATTTCAGTCATGTGTGGCTGAAGACGATGAATTTAGTGCTAACAGGGAGGCAACCCATGCACTTTGTTGTGATTTCTGTTTTCATGTTTTGTGTATACATGTCGTAGAATTTTTAATTTTGTGTGTTATTTTGTTAGGTAAAAGCAAAGACATAGCATTTTAAGACAGAGGGGATGATGCTTGGCAATCACGAAGATGAGAGCTAAATCATTAGTGGTGGCAGAGAAAAAGAAGAATTCATGAGACACATCCTAATGAACTTATGCCAAGCAAGAGGCGTATTGAGTACACAATTCCTTTGCTTTAATTATTGCTTTGATTTGCTTTGGCTTTGTTATTTTCTGTTATTTTCGTAAGTATGATCCAGACTTTTTGACCTTTCGTGACTTGTTTTGGAAATTTTGTAGACAGAATCCATAACTTTTGGGACCTTTCATGACATGTTGAGGTGGAAGGGATCCACAACTTTTTGACATTTTAGGACTTCTTTTGGTATTTTCTGTTATTTTCGTGGAAGGAATCCACGGCTTTTTGACATATCACGATCTCCTTTGTTATTTTCTGTTATTTTCGTGGAACGAATCCACAACTTTTTGACATCTCACGATTTCTCTCGTTGTTTTCGTAGACAGGATCCAGTGACCTTTTGACTTCTCGTGACCTCTTTTGTGGTTTAGCTAACCACCATTCAGTGAAAGGTATTAGTACAATTATTACTCATCTTTTTTAAGTACTATAAATTGAGCTCGATATTTCTCTCCTCAACACATTTAAATATACATCCGAGTAAAAGAGAGAAAATGGAAGCCACTTCAAGAAGACGAGTTGAGACCATTTGTGTGTTTTGCGGTACCAGTGTGGGTACTAAACCGCAATACATAGAGGCAGCACAAGAATTGGGTCGAGTCATTGCTGAACGGAATATGCACTTAATATACGGTGGAGGCAATCTTGGACTGATGGGAATTGTTTCAAAGGCTGTACATGACGGAGGCAGTCCAGTTCTGGGAATCATCCCAAAGCCTTTGGCGGAGGCGAATCTGATAGGACCATCGAACGTAGAAGAATTGATCGTGCCGGGAATGTCAGAGCGACTGGTGGAAATGATTAACCGTGCGGATGCTTTTATTGCTCTACCAGGAGGCTTGGGCACGTTGGAGGAAATTTGTACAGTGCTATCTTGGGCAAACCTAAACATACACCAGAAACCTCTTGGATTGTTTAACGTTGATGGATTTTATGATTTTCTCTATGTGTTTCTTGAAGACAACCGAAGGAATGGGTTCGTAACAAAACCTGTGAACGAACTCCTTTTCACAGCCAGAACTGCCCAGGATTTAATTGACCAAATCTTGGCCTTTGAACCGCATGTGGACCCTATCCTTTCCGAGATCAAATGGTTCGAGGACGATCGTGGTAAAAAGCGTAAACTGAATCTGGATCTTAACCTCTAGTCTTATGTATTACTATATTGTTTATTTTGTGTTATTTGAATAAAAAATAATAAAAATAAAAAAAATGAAAAATTTGAGTAAGAGAAGTCTTTGATAGTTAGACATATGTCCTGTGATGACATTGAATGCTGTAGGGGGAAACCCTAGAAACGATAAGTGCGAGACACGCTCTCTTCCGGTATTCCGAATGGATTGATCTGAGTTAGACTCACGAGCACTTAATTACAGAATCCTAGCAGTAGAAACCTGAGTAGTTATCGAGGTGACTAGTTGAAGAGATGATGTATTAGTGAATGACCGTTTGCCTGGGTGTCCACACTTGTTTACTGATGCTATGATATATGATATTGTTGGAAATAAAAATAAAAGTCTCTAAAATAAAAAGAAAAAAATAGACCACCTATAACCGATAAGCGTGAAGCTACCCATGAGCGAGTATTAGGACCACCATGAGGAGAAATGCTACCTTAAAGGGTAGGTGTGTCAGAAAAAAAAAGGGGAAGAAAGAAAAGGATAAAAAGAAAATGAAAAGAAAGAGACAAAAAAAAAAAAAAATGAAAACCATATCATGTTGAGTATGCTGAAGTAATCACAGAATGTGATTAAGACATCCAGGTTGGTTAGACCCACTGGTTCGATTCTTTGAAACGAAATCACCAAGTTGGCTTATAAAGGATTAAGCTGCGAAAGAGCCTTATCACACACACACTAGGAGTCTAGTTCAGATCACCTAATCAGACGATCGGAATTGAGTGTATCAAGTACTTTGAAGGCTCTCTGGTTTTGACACAAAGCATTCGTTGAGGACGAAAATATGTTTAGCTATTAAGATTATCTCGAAGAGAGCAATATAGTATGTTGAAATAAATCATTTGCATCATTATCAATCTTTGCCGGGTACGGCACTCTGCGGGTTGAGGCCCACATCACTATCAGTTTCGCCAGATATGGCATTCTAGGGGCGAGGCCCACATCACATCAGTATCAGTATCAGTATCGTCAGGTACGGCACTCCGGGTATGGAGACACAGTATCGGTTTTGCCAGGTACGGCACTCCGGGTATGGAGACACAGTATCAGTTTTGCCGGGTATGGCATTCTGGGCGAGGCCCACATCAGTTCAGTATCAGTTCTGCCGGGTATGACATTCTGGGGGGCGAGGCCCACATCAGTTCAAATCAGTATCTGCCGGGTAAGGCATTTTGGGGCGAGGCCCATATCAGTATTAGTTTGGGCGAGGCCCATATCAGTATCAGTTGGGCCGAGGCCCATATCAGTATCAGTTTGGGGCGATGCCTATATCAGTATCAGTTT
This sequence comes from Zanthoxylum bungeanum, assembly GCA_019454045.1. Taxonomy (NCBI): domain Eukaryota; kingdom Viridiplantae; phylum Streptophyta; class Magnoliopsida; order Sapindales; family Rutaceae; genus Zanthoxylum; species Zanthoxylum bungeanum. The sequence goes on from SKCR01033764.1 coordinate 97,951, forward strand.
GGGCCGAGGCCTACATCACATCAGTATCAGTCCCAGGGCTGTGGCCCATATCAGTTTGGGCGAGGCCCACATCAGTTTCAGTCTTGGGGCGAGGCCCACATCAGTATCAGTTTGGGGGCGAGGCCCACATCAGTATCAGCTTGGGGGTGAGTCCCACATCAGTATCAGTATGGGGCGAGGCCCACATCAGTATCAGTTTGGGGCGAAGCCCACATCAGTATCAGTTTGGGGGCGAGGCCCACATCGTCAGAATTTGGAATGAATCCAGGGGATGAATCCCAGGGCCAAGGCCCACTTTACCAGCAGTTTTGGGAATGAATCCCAGGGTCGAGGCCTACTTTATCAACTCGGTTCGAGAATGGACCACCCCACTACATCATCATATTCAGGGCGAGGTCCCTATTGTCAGCGGTATTGGGTCGAGATGCGTGCCCAGGGTCGAGATGCGTGCCCCCATTGTCGTTCGTAGTTCCGGGTCGAGATGCGTACCCAGGGTCGAGGTGCCCACTACATCATCATATTCAGGGCGAGGTCCCTATTGTCAGCGGTATTGGGTCGAGATGCTTGCCCAGGGTCGAGATGCGTGCCCCCGTTGTAATTCGTAGTTCCGAGTCGAGATGCGTACCCAGGGTCGAGGTGCCCACTACATCATCATATTCAGGGCGAGGTCCCTATTGTCAGCGGTATTGGGTCGAGATGCGTGCCCAGGGTCGAGATGCGTGCCCCCGTTGTCATTTGTAGTTCCGGGTCGAGATGCGTACCCAGGGTCGAGGTGCCCACTACATCATCAGTTCGAGGGCGAGGTCCCTATTGTCAGCGGTGTTGGGTCGAGGTGCCTAGGGTCGAGGTACCCCCGTTGTCAGTTGTAGTTCCGGGTCGAGATGCGTACCCAGGGTCGAGGTGCCCACTACATCATCATATTCAGGGTGAGGTCTCTATTGTCAGCGGTATTGGGTCGAAATGCGTGCCCAGGGTCGAGATGCGTGCCCCCGTTGTCAGTTGTAGTTCCGGGTCGAGGTGCCCAGGGTCGAGGTGTCCACTACATCATCAGTTCGAGGGCGAGGTCCCTATTGTCAACGGTGTTGGGTCGAGGTGCCCAGGGTCGAGGTGCCCCCGTTGTCGGTTGCAGTTTCGGGATGCGTCCCAAGGTCGAGGGCCCACTGTATCATCATCACAGTTCACATTCGGTGGTTCGGGAACAAAGCCCAGAGGTCGAGGGACCTCGCCATCATATCAATTCAGTTCGAAGCAGCAGGTAAGTCAGGTGGCAACTGGCGAGCCAGATAAGTAAAAATGCATTGCACGAACTTTGATAGGACTGTCATTATCACACACTGCACAGATCACATCAAAGTGGGGGCGACTGTAGGCATTGCATTTTTGCATATCAGCCCAATGATGAGCCTCGAATGGAGGCACTACTTTTTAGTTGCGGAAGTTGGGAAAGCGGTCGTCGGAAGGAAAGGGTCAAGAATTGACATTTTTATTGGATTTGGTTCGCTTGTTCGAGCTTCGGGTTCGCTCGTTTGGTCTCAATTTAAATTTATCATCGGCCCGGTTCACAAAAATACCCCGCGTCCAAACCTATTTCACATGCCCATTTCCCCTTTTCCATAAACCAATTACACAAAATCCATATGCCTCACGCCCACTTTTACCAAACAAATAAACAATTAACACAAACCAATCTCCCCACCCACGTGAAGTAACACACACACACACACAAAACAAATAATAAGAAATAAACCCCACCTTCACAGAGACCAAACAAGCACCAACCACAAAGCAACAAAAACCCATGCACTGCCCATTCTCACCTCACCCATTCCTACCACTCATGCAACCACCCTCCACTCACCAACTTGCAACACCCATACCTTATCCATGCATTGCCATCCTCCATTATCTTCCTCACTCATTGCAAACAAACAAAACCCTCCTTCACGCATCATATCTTCTAGCCAGCCCTACGCCCCTCTTTCAGAGAAGCAGCCTGTGCCTCCCTCAACCTTTCTCCAGTCTCGGCAACTCACCAGGCAACAAAAAACCCTCATCGGAACCCTTCAACACAGACACCATGCACATCCCTCACATAAAATACACACTCCAGAGACACAATAAGCTTCACGCACCATATTGCCGCACCTAGCAAAACCCTCCATTAACAGCAACACACCTAGCACTCGCCACTGCCCTCAACACTGACTTCAAACCACGCCACTAATCACCTTCAACAGCTGCATATCAACTTCACTTACCAACACCTGATCGTCCCTAGCCTGCTCCACTCATTATCATTAAACACGTCCCTTGCTCCTAGCCTCACGCCACACATAAGTCCTTAGTGCATCACACACCCATTCACCACTTCATCTTTCAGCCCCCATGCAGACCACGTGAAAACTTTCAGCAAACATAAACCTCTCAACAACGACCCTTAAAACCACACAGCCCCCTCACCGATAATAATAAAACCTGCAACTCACGCCCACAACAGCCCCTCAACCATCACCAACACATAACAGCCTTCCACCTCTCTTAGAACCTCTCGACCACTCCACCTGCTCACTAGCCTGCCAACAAACACCACCTTGCCTTTGCTCACTTAGCTCACGCCTAACCCCTCACGTATCAGCCTAGGACCTCTCTTGGAACCTCTCGCCTTCCTCTCTCTCTGAGCCCCAAGACAGCCCACGCCACTCTCAAGGCTTCACACCTCCACAGCAACCCCTGCCTCCCTTTCAGACTCACGCACACAGCCTCTCAACCACGCTACCTGCACACCTCCACAGCAGCCCAAACGCACGCCTCAACCCTCAAAGCAGACCACTCAGCTCCTCCATCAACCTCACGCTAATGCTCCCCTTATCACACAGCAACCCCTGCATCCCATGCACAACCTTTCGGTCCCTCTCATGTAACACCCCTTCACGTAACCAGCCCATGCACACGTTCACTGCCAAGCTTCAACAGCCCTCTAAACCATGAAATAGGTTATCATAATCGGCCAAAATCGTGACCAAAGTTGACGTAAGGATAATTTAAGAGAGAGAAAGAGAATATGAGTTGAAAAAGAGAGAAAACAACGAGTGAAAATAACAGAAAAGTACAGAAAAATCACGAGTGAAAATAACGAGTGAAACGGTGAAAACGGCGAGTCAAAACTGTGAGAAAATGGCCGAAAATAGCAAACTGTAACCGCGGGTGAAAACAGTGAAAACAGAGAAAACAATGAACTCGTGAAAATAGTAGAAACAGCGGACCAGTGAAATCAGAGAAAACAGAAAACCTATGAAAATAGTAGAAACATCGGACCAGTGAAAGCAGCGAAACGATATCCCTTCCGGCACCGTGGAACGCACTCCCGGAAAGCGACTAAAAAGGTAAGACATGAGGGCACCCTTTTATTATTTATCTTTCATTTTTAGTTATTTTGTTATTTTATTTCGCATTAGAATTGTGGATTGGTGAATGATGTGATTTCGGATGGACGAAATATGTGTTATTTCTTGTGGTATATCGGATGGAAACTCGGACATAAATTCCGTAGCCGAATCCGAATGGACGATAGTGCGGTTTGTACTCGGGATACAATGCCACGTACCGCTTGAAAGACACACGCATTTCGTTTCATCCAATCTTGTATTTGAGCATGATTAGGTTGCTAGTATGTTATTTATTTCTTAAGCATGAGTTAATTTAGTCTTGTTATTTAATTTTCAAAGCATGATTGTGTTATTTAGGCATGTTGTTTCTTCATTCTTTATGCATGATGTTTCGTTTAGTTTATAATTATGTTTAAATAGTTATTCGTTTATTTTGGTTTAATGGCTCAATATGCTCGTTGTGTTACATTGCGTGAAGTTATTTGGATGAAAGCATGATTAGATCTAAGTATCCTTGAACATGATTATTGAGTAGACTTGGTTAATATTACACAAATCCATTTATTACAAACGACATAAGTAAGGGACAATTCTGAACCCAACGGTTTGAGGTATTCCCTTGCGAGGGGTGAATGCGGCCTTAAATCATTTTCCCGGTTCACACCGGGTGGCGACTCCATGTTATTTCGTACTTCCCAACCGGGCCGCGAGCCCGGAACAGCGTCGCCCAGTTTCTGTGTCCTACACATCTCAGTACTGAGCAGTGAGTTATGTGTTAACATTCTTAACACATATATGTTATCTCCTAGTTTCATTTGCATATAGGTAATCCATCTATGAAATAATAACTATTATTATTAAATTAAATGGAAACCATCATGCAATAGTTTTGAAACAGAAATCAAATTTCTGCGACAAAACATGAATAAATAACAATTTATTTAAATTCAAATAACTTTTATTTGTAGATTGAAAACTGATAACTCCCATTGTTTTTATTGAAACAGCATCCCATGTCCTGGCTCTCATGGTAAAGTTTCCTTCAGCAGGGTCTTTCCATGTATCAAGTAGATGTACCCTTAGCCTTACTATTATTTCTTTATTTTCTTTGCAGTTTTGAAAGACTCGACAACACTTGCCTCTCCACTAGGCTTACAAGGATCCATCAGTATGGACTCCAAAGAGGTGAGCATATATAGCAGTTATGTAAGGGGAAAAATCAACTTGTTCACAACAAAGTTGCTATTAAACTACAAGAGACTCTTTAAAAGAGATCCCATTATCATGGTCACCTAACTATGGGCGGCAGCATTGAAGTGGGTCATCATCCTTAAGACGTTCTTTTGGATGGATGTCCCCTCCTTCATCTTTGTGGCCATCACTGAGACTAAGGCCTCATGACGTTACATCTTCGAAGGATACCAGAACATATCCTGCAATGACTACATCATCATGGATGTTGTAGCCATTGGTTCATGCTTTGCAGCAAGAACACCAAACATCCCTACTAACAATTAGTAGTGGGTCTTCTCATTGGCCATACCCACCTTTGGTAAGTATCATATACAACTTGGCTCTGGAGGACACTCCTCCTTCAGGACAAATGTAGGTCTTCAAAAGACCACGATAACTTTCACGTTACTTTTCTTTTAACGTAACTTTCTATTGTATATTAGTCATTAACAAGTATGGAAATATGAGAAAAAAAAATGGTTGATAAATTTTAAGATAAACATGCATTCAAAAATTTCATTTGTCACATATTAAAACCATCACAAGTATTTTGGCATAAAATTAAACATGATGCATGAACCATGTAAAACTAATCAGAAACCTAAAAATAATTACTATGCCACGGAAATCTATCATCCCACAAATAAATGCCGTCGTAGGGTAGGTCAAGTATTTGTATGATAGATCGGGACAATCTCAATTTATTAATATATACTGGAATAACTCTTATTCCTTTATTAACCAACGAATGGTATCACCGCCTTTATGGCTGGTTTTATGTTTTTGGCATATTTAGTACCTTAGCAGGACTAGTTATTGACAAAAATGACTACCGCCTTTATGGCCAGTTTTATATGTTTTGGCATGGTTAATTCTGGAAGTAAATTAATTGGGTTATAATAATCATTTATATATTATAAAAAAAATGAGATTTCTAAATATAAAATATTAAAAGTGGATCCCATAACCCCTGTATTTTATTTTATTGTTGCAGTTTAATTCAAATCTTCAAACAACTTCAAACGAATCAAATCTTTTTCTTTTCAAAACTATTATTTTGTCATACTAAATCTATTCCCTGTGGATCAACCCCGGACTTACCAGGTTATTTTATTACTTCGACACTCTTATACTTGGGAGTAAAGAACCACTTTTTGAGGTTGTCAAGTTTTTGGCTCCATTGTGGGGAGTAAAGAACCACTTTTTAAGCGTGTCATGAATCCTACCAGGATGGGATCACCATCTTGCATTGCTTTTCCCCCATATGCATCACGTTTCAATTTCAAACCAGGTATCATCCAACTCTTACTCACATTCCACGGTCTTGAATCAGAAAATCCTTATCAGCACTTGAGGGAATTCGAAGAGGTATGTAATACTTGCACATATCAAAATTACAGCATGAACATAATTCAACTTAAGTTTTTCTCTTTTTCTTTAAATGATAAAGCTAAAATTTGGCTGCAAAACCTTAGGCTGGGATTCATTAGAACATAGGATGATTTGCAAGAATAGTTTTTGAAAAAATTCTTTCCCCTCACAGGACAAACTTATTTAAGAGAAGAATCGCAACTTTCACACAAGAGTCGAGGGAAACACTTTACCAATGTTAGGAGAGATTCAAATAGACATTAAATGTTTACCCACATCACGGGTTTGAAACATGGAGGCTGGTTGCCTATTTCTACGAAGGGTTAACACCCCAAGGTAGACAAGTAGTGGAAATGATGTGTACTGGTGAGTTTAGGGAAAAAAGTCCCGACGATGCACTAGATTACATAGAATACATAGCAAAGAATGCACAACACTGAGACACAGTTGGCACTTATGAGTCGTCTGTAAAACACAATTACCTGGTAGAAGTATGTTTAACCTTATGGAGGACAATGACATTTCTGCTAAATATGCATCTCTGGCTAAAAAAGTTGAGGCACTAGAAACAAGGAAGAGTGATCATGTTAAGTCAGTTCAGGAAGTCACATGTCAAATCTGTAATTCAAATAAACGTGACACATAAGTTTGCCCTGTTGGGGTTGGTGCTCAGAACGCCAATTCCCGGTTGTATTTCTGTTAAATACTTCTGTAAAACATTATTATTATGAATAATATATGCAGTTTCTATAATATAATCTATATTTCTATATGGTAAAGACGTAATGACCCTAGAATGATTAGTCATGATACAGTTGCAAAAGCGTCGCAACGGACATTGAGTAGTATCATGACGTTGTCATTCTCAGACAGTTCCTGGTCAAGGTTTACACTACTTGGTCAGTATAGTAAACCCGTTGAGACCGGTACATGTCGTATACTGGAATATATGATTCCAATGGTTTCTTAATGAACCATTAGTCTTGGAGACTAGTATAGACGTGTAGGTGTTTATAGCGGATAAACATTGAACGACTCACCGAAGATTCTTAATGGATGGTACACCAGCGTCAATAAGAATCTTCTTGGGTTGAGTATCACTTGTGATTCTTAGACTTGAGATGCCATTGTGGGCACATGAGAAATCTTCTACACTTAGACGGCAGTCACGTCACCGATCTATTTAGATCAGACCTCCGCTTGTTCGTTGGGTGTAGACATATCCTCAGGGTGTCCTATGTGTATCAAGATAGGATCCGTCAGTTCTGTGTATCAGAGCATAGGTAGTCCATATGATTAGCAATCAGATAAAACCATGGGCCCGTGGTAAAGTTTAGAAGCTAGTTCTAAACATTCTTTTTGAGATTGCTAATAGAATAGTCGACTGGATGATCCCGATAGAGATTTGACGTTTACATCTATATCTCTGGGATTTATCCGGATACCTGTGATGGAGGAATTATACATTTGCCATGACCTCGACCTGTATGGTTCAGCGAGATTATCCGTGATCGTCATAATCTACGGGTGGATAGATTATGGACACGAAATTAGATTTCGTGATGGATATACCTGAATCTAGAGAGTCTCAATAATGAAACATACTCGTAGAGCACTAGAGAAACATTAATAAATAATATTGATTATTTATAAAGTCGTTTAATGGTTAAACGCAAGATACATGCTAAAGAGACTAGATAGTCATTTGATTAATTATTGTGTATTTACATTTAATACTTGATTAATTTAAATACACATTAATTAATAGTCAAAATGAGTTATCTGACTTATTTCCTAAATGAATATATGTTTTGGAAACCATGTTGCTAATCTAGAGTTATTGAACCACTCTTAAATGACCTAGATTTGATCTTGAGTTGTTTCATTGTGTTGAGACTTGGATTGGATGGAAGAATGATGATTGAAGTAATTGATTTAATGTATTTGGTCTAATTTGTCCAATTTGTGGAAATTGAAAAATTAGGGTTCATGACTAATTCCAAATTTGGGGGTTTTCATATATGTTGTGTATTTATGTGTGTATATGATGCATATAAAGTTTCATGTTGATTGGATATCATTTGGATGTGTCTTGAAGCATGAAAGTGCAAAATGCACAAAATGCTCCCTAAGGAGTGCATTCGGCCAAGATAAGAAAAATTGGGGATTTTGGTTCCTTTGGTGTTTTGATGTTTTGAACATCATAAGTTCATCTTAGAAATGATTTAGAATCATTCAAAATTGATTGGATCAATTTCGGACTAAAACGGACAAAATACCAAAGCAAGGGCATTTCGGTAAATTCACTTAAAATTATTTTATTGAATTTATTTTCATAATTTGATTATTGGAATATTAAATAAATATGTTTATTTAATTAATCCGAGAAAAAGTTTTGAAATCTGAAAATCAGATTTTCACCGCTTCCGCTGCGTTACCGGACTCACCCCCTAAATAACCCCTACAAAATGGTATCAGAGCGAGTCTGATTCTAGGCCACTTAAAATGATTAGCCTTCATTGAATCAATGTTTAATCATATTTTCTTGACTTTGTGCATGCTTATTAGGATCTAAACTGGTTAGATTTAGGGTGTATGACACTTAGCGGAAAATCCCTAATAATAAGGTTTAAATGTAATTATGTAATTGATGCATGTTATATGGTCCGTCTTGTCAATACGGTTTATGAATATCTCTTGTGACTACATCCGAGACCGTGCCTCTGCTGTGAGGGTGTAGCCGATAAAGATTTATTTATACCGAATGTATATTAGATACTAGGTAAATTCAAGTAAAAGCAGAATTCTGAACGTGCCATAGCTGTCAGAATTACGTAAGTAACTTGAGTTTATCATTGACGAGTTTAACCTTGGTACGTCTCCTTGTGGGCCTGCCTTCGCAGCGACAACGAGAAACGGCCAGGACCGGTTACTTAGGAGTCATTAGTGAATGATTGACAAATGAGTTGTCTACCTGATGAATATACGTAGGCGAGATCGTGCCTCTGCTGTGAGCTGAAATATATTCACGGGATCCACTTTTCACTATTAATATTTAATTTAATTATTAAATATTTGTATTCTGTTTTGGGATTACAGTATTCCATGATTTAGTAGGAGGGGTATATTAGATTAAAAATCCATGATCTAGTTTATGCTTTTGATATTATATGAAACTGCTTAATTTCTGCTAACCGTTTTTCGTGATCTATATGATAGATTGGCGATGGCGGCACAATCCACAAATCAGTTTGCGCGTATGCTTGATGCGAACAAACTGAAAGGCGCTGAGAACTTTGCAGACTGGGAATTGAATTTGAGGATTGTCCTCGATTCCGAGAAGCTGGGTTATGTTCTTGAGGGTCCGTTGCCCCTTGCAGTGGACGAGGATGCTTCGGAGGAGGAACGCCAAGTTTTTGAAACTTGGAAGGATGATGATTTAAGGGTTAAATCATACATCCTTAGTTCACTGTCTCCGAAACTCAAGCAACAGTACTATGGTATGTTAGATTCCTATAGTATGATGACGCGATTGAGACAATCGTTTGAGAACCAGGAACAAGTTATTGTTCACAAAGTCGCCATGGAACTGTTCCATGCGCGTCTGGATGAGGGGCAGAGTGTCAGCCCACATGTTCTTCAGATGATCGATTTGATCGATCAATTGAGGCAACATAATCTCATCTTGAATGACATTCTCGGTAGGAGTGTCATTATTGGTTCACTGCCAGCTTCATTTCGCCAGTTCGTGATGTACTTCAACATGCACGGGACTGTCTGTACCTACCAGGAGCTACATAGGATGTTGCTCACGGTAGAATAGGACCTTAAGAAGGGAGTACCGACTCGCCCTCCTAGAACTACTTCTCTTTCAGCTTCTTCCCAAGGATGGTCCAAGGGAAAGAACAAGAAAGGCAAGAAGAAAAAGAAGGCTTTTGGTCCTCAACAACAGGCGAAGATTGCAAAGCCCAAAAGGGCTTTTGAAGACAAATGCCACCACTGCGGCAAAGTTGGGCACTGGAAAAGGAATTGTCCTGATTACATTGCCCAAGTGAGGAGAGACAGAGCTTCTACATCAGATACATTTATTTTTCCAGTTGTTGATTTATCTTTGGCTTGTGAAGCCGTTACATCCAGCTGGATTTTAGATTCTGCTTGTCCCATTCACATTTGCAATTCGTTGCAGGTGCTGAAGGAAAGTAGGAAACTGAAGCCTGGAGAGATGCAGTTGCGGTTCGGGAGTGGAGACTCTTTGGATGCAGTTGCAGTGGGAGTATGCGAGATCTCATTGCCGAATGGGACACTTTTGTTATATGACTGTCATTTTGTACCGAGATGTGTCGCTAATATTATATCACTTTTTGTATTGGATACAGAAGGCTATTGTATAAATATTAAGAATAGTTCTTTGTATTTATATGATAAAAATAATATTCAGATCCTTAGTTGTCCAAACCAGCATAGTCATTATACATTGCAAACTTCAAAAGATATATTAAATACTGGAGTTAATAAACGTAGTTTACCTGTAATTAATAATACTGAACTTTGGCATATGAGACTTGGTCACATTTGCGTTAAACGCCTTACCCAATTGGTTAGGAATGGTTTGATATCAGATCTTACAATTGAGTCCTATCCAACTTGTGAATCCTGTATTCAGGGTAAGATGACCAAAGCCCCATTTTCTGGTGTTGGACACCGCGCCACTAACTTACTGGAACTCGTACATTCTGATGTATGTGGTCCACTAAGTCAAACTGCTCACAGTGGTTATTCGTACTTCGTTACCTTTACCGATGATTTATCATGGTACGGTTATGTGTATTTGATGCGACATAAATCGGAAACCTTTGAAAAGTTCAAAGAGTTCCGAAATGAAGTAGAAAAACAAACTGGTAAATATAATAAATGCCTTCGATCAGATAGAGGCGGTGAATATATGAGTGGTGAGTTCATGGATTATATGAAGGAGAATGGGATTCTCTCTCAATATACTCCTCCAGGTACACCACAGCACAATGGTGTATCTGAAAGGAGAAATCGGACTTTATTGGATATGGTCCGATCGATGTTGAGTTTCATAGATTTGCCCTATTACTTATGGGGCTACTGTCTCTTAACAGCCACACATCTTTTGAATAAGATTCCTTCAAAGGCTGTTCCTACGACACCGTATCAGATATGGTTCGGTAGGAGACCAAATCTTAATTATATTAAGGTTTGGGGTTGTCATGCCTATGTCAGGGTAACTCAGCAAAGTAAGCTTTCGCCTCGAGGGCAAAAGTTTAGGTTTGTTGGATATCCCTCGAACACGAGGGGATATCTGTTCTATGATACCGAGCATCGAAATGTGTTCGTAGCTCGCTTCGCAAAATTTCTTGAAGTAGAATTTTTGTCAGAAGGTGGTGATCATAGACAGGTTGAGCTTGATGAAGTCCAACCTGAAAACAATGAACCAACGGAGGAACCTGAAGTTCAAGTAGATGAAGGACCTTCAACACACTGTATGGGCCAAATTTGGTCCAAGGGTAAAACTGTCTTTCACCTTAAGCCCATCAGCATGTTAGGCCCGAAAATAAGGACCAAAGCCCAAAGAATTATGTATTATTTGATTACAATTAAATCATAAACTAATGACCACTCCACCTAATTCTAGCACTAAACCCCACCACTCCGCTTAACCTAATTCTAGCACTAATCCTCACTTACTCCAAAACCATTACCAAATACACCAACATTAGATCATGTTTTATCTATAAATATGAAAAGAATACGGGAAGAAGTCATTCAAGTCTCATTTCTCTCACCCTAATACTTCATACTCTCAATCCTTGATCCCTTCATATATTATACGGCCCTCACGGCCAAACAAAGGAAGTAGAGGTAATATTCAACCTTGCTTTCCCACTTTACAAATTTATTTCGTGCCACTGACTTGGGCGTCGGAGTGTCCCCGGCACCCACCACACCGGTGGTAGTCTACTCCCGCTCACTCTACCTTTGTCTTGCAGGATTGCTAGTGCCCAACCTACAAATTCTGATTGAGGACCTCGGCCGAAATCCAGCGTCCACAATTTGGCGCCCACCGTGGGGCCCTAGCAATAATTTACAGACAAAGGCTTTCCACCCTACAAACACTCACTGCTTAGTCAATCATGACTTCAAGCAATGAACAAACACCTGATCCAGTGGCATCACAATTGGCCATACTACAAGACAGATTGAAAGCTTTGGAAGAAGAGAATTTTACCTTTCGTAGTTCCAACATAAACCTCCAAAAACAATTGGAACTACTTTCATCACCCACACAGCTTCACAATACATCAGAACAACACAACAACCGGATCACTCCAACTAACCTTCAAGGAGCATTTGACGAAACAACA